>KZ303545.1:47651-93559 GCA_002705745.1 Coemansia reversa NRRL 1564 | reverse complement strand
CTTCCGAATCCGCACGTGCGTTTTCGGGCTGCTTCCAATTAGCCGCTGCCCTCATTGTTCACCTCCATTGGGTGGTGTGCACCGAATCTGCCTATGGTTTTAATAATTGGAACTCAAGATGCATAACGATGCAGATCAGCGAATTTTCCCTGCGCCACACGCATGCATATAATTCGCCACGATCACAGATCTTTTCATTTCCGCTCTCGGCGACGTGTATTATGCACGATGCTGACCCTCCGTGTGTTGCTGAGGATAACTCGCAAAGATCAAGGAACCCTCCATTACGAATTTAGCCGCGATCTCCCGAGAATCATCCTAAGCTTTCAACTCGGATCGGTCAGCCTGGATTTCTGAGAATCCTCGCTTACTTGCGACTGCGGGTATCCTTAGTTACATTTTAATAGTTTCTAAGCTCCTAGAACAGTCATTGTACAATAAAAACGTCTACAGAGCTAAGCGAGCATCTCTTTTCCCTTTCCCCCAAAAAAAGGGCAATTTTTATACTCTTTTTTTCAAAAGCTGCCGTTTGCTTTTATCTGCGTACAAACCCCGCAACCAGTCTATGCTCGCTAACAACGAGACTGCCCCGCCGCCACCGGCCCCATCGTCGCCTGCGCGTTCGTACCGTGAGGCGCTCTTGAGCCCGCCCCCTGGGGCCACTCAGGAGCCGCGGGCCGCCGTTGACTTGACTCTGCCTCCTGCTGCTACCTCTGATGCCGTTCCTGCTGCTGCTCCGGCTGCTGCAAATGCGTCAGACGGCAATGCTACAGCACCGGCTGTCCCTGCTTCAAGGAAGAGGACAGCGGCGAATGCGGCAAGCACGTCAAACGCAGCGCCACCTGCAAAACGTGCTGGACCAAACAGGTCGGCACATGCGCAGGCCATTGCTGACGCCGAAGAGTACCCGGAGCTTCGTGAGACGCCGATCACGCTGAAGATTCCGGGATTCCGTCCGTCGATGTTCAAGGAACTGACGCAGGAGCTGCTGGGTGCGCTCCGGCTTAACCGCAACCTAAGTGCGGCTGCTCCTTCGAACCCTCTCGCCTGCTTCCATTTAGATGGCGACAACATTACCTTTGTTTTGAAAAACAGAGACACAACTGCAAAGTTGCTGAATACTTCCCTTGTTTTCCGTGGACGCGCCTTTCCATGGACGACAGAAAAAGGGACACTATTGACAATCGGGATTGTCAATACACCTTTTAAGGCAACCCCACGCCGTTTGAGGGCAGCGTTTGCCCCATACGGTACGCTGACGCAACTAATGCCGATGACCCGATTCGGATACCGCACTGGTGACTGGAAGGCCTTCCTGGAGCTCCGCAATGGGAAAGACCTGCCGGCGCACGTTGCGCTGAAAAGCTGTGAAGGCAAATTGGCCAAAGTCGTGCCTGCCAGCGAGTTACTCCGCTGCCATGCGTGCGGAACGACGCTCTGGTCGCGCTGTGTATGTGCACTAGAGGATGGTGCAGAAGCGTCTACAGACGCTGCTAAAACCATGCTGCCAGAAAACGCGACCCCCATCACAGCAGAAACGGGGATCCCCGTTACTGCTATCGCGACCCCAGCCACGCTATTGGCTGCCGAATCTGCGTCCGCAGATAAAGAGAGAAATAATAGCGTAAACAAGGAAGCCTCGGCCGCCGATTCCTCTCAGGCAGAGTCGGCGGCACCTGCCGCCGCCACGGCCGCAAGCCCGAAGGGCATGCAGGTGCCGATGTTAGCGGGCCTGATCACGTCCATCGCGATGAGCGCTGAACACTCAGCACAGCAGAACGACGCTGGCGAGGCTGCGTCTCCTGTTGCCGTGACTGAACAAACCAGCGCCCACTGCGAAGAGGACAATGGCGTGTACATGTCGGTTTCGCAGAATCCGCTAAAACGCAACAATCGTGAAGAGAGCGACAATGAGCGCTCCGCCGCGGCTACTGCGCAGGGTTCCGGCAGAACCGCACCCAGCGCCAGCGGAATGCATGGCGTTAAGACCCGGGCACGGTCCAAGGCAGTTTCAGCTGCCAGCGACGCTGATCTGGGCTCCCCTCATTATTGAGGCCCGCCGAGAACACCTCTCGGCAAGAGCATGATCCCGCCCTTTCTGGTCCCGACCCGACAGACGCCGGATATGCTCGAACACCTACTAGCATACCATCCGCGACGAGTAATCACAATATGCGTATAACTCGCCCACCAGCGTATCCCTCCTCACTACATTACGCCGCCCCGCAGGGGCGTCTAACATCCATATACCGCGCTACTCCGTCAGCGCACCCGTCATCATCTCATAGCGCTGCTCCGTCAGCGCGCCCAACGTCACTACATGGCACTGCCTCGTCCGCGCGCACACTACCGGTCCGCAACGATGTTCCAATAGCAGACCCGCCAACCACCCACACTCCTACGCCGACCCCCCACCACCCGGCGAATGCGGCTCGCATACAGCAGCGGAACACAGTCACCGCGCCATCGCGTCAGCGAAACATATCCCGATCATCACATCTACAGCGTCAGCCGCACCCGATCCCAGCACCGGACAGAACACCGACAGTAGACAGTGCCCCGGTAGCCGCTCCAACATCGCCCCCACCCGGCGCTTCGCAGACAGGCCCTACAGCCCAGTCGCGATCACAACAGGCTGCCGCACATGTGCAGCATGCCACCCGCACACGCGATATTCCGAATCTGGAACTATTTTGTCAAAACGTCAATCATCTGAAGATAGGTGGGACCACCTACATGTCAGCAGAAGATAGACGCAACAACACCCGCCGATACAGGATGTCTAACGACCGGGAAGTAAAACTGGCGACGCTCCTGTCAAAACTAAGACGCGGCAGCTCGCGCAACAGCGACGCAGTCAACATTGCATTTTTACAAGAGTTCAAAATGATCGACGCACCGAGCGAAGTTCTGGAGCACCAGTACCCTGAATATCAAGTATTCGCCGCGCGGCCCCGCACGAACCAACTCGGCACCCACGATACCGCAATCCTGGTGCACCGCGAGCTTGCCGAAGCTCGGCTTGAAGAAGCGGCAAGTTGTGCCCGCGCAACTTTCGTAACGCTTCCCGATTTTGGTCTTCTGCTCGTATTGCTCCACGGCCCTTTTAAGAGGGAAGGGGACGACTTCCACCAAGAAATCGTCGCGACGACGGCTTTATACGTTGACGCCGGATGGTCACCGATCATCGCCGGCGATTTCAACATAGCCCCCTCACCGGCGGATCGTCTAGCGTGGACATCCGAAAACAACAGAGAGCCCGCGCTGCTCCAGATGTATTCCGATACCTTGGACGTAGCCAATGCATGCGAGATGCTCATCTCTGACATACGGGATTCGGAGGTCACGGAAGATCACATCCCACACTACACTTTCAAGCGTGTTGTCGGGGACACCGTAACGTACATGTCCCGTATCGACCACATCTTCGTCCCGTCGCAGATGCTGGACAACAACAATGCTCTGTACGCCGCTACTGACCCGGGTGATTTTTCTGATCACAAGGAAATCACCCTCCGCATCCCGTTCACTCAGCACCCGCAGTACTTCACTCACCGATCCTACCGTTTGCCACACGACTTTATGTCGGATCCGATAAACGCGCGCGAGGTAGATGACTTGCTGGCGACTTTTGACAGATCTAATCCGTTCGAATCCTACCGACAGATCCTATGCCAAATTGTCTCGTTTGCGCGCAAGCGCAATAGCGAGAAACAGGATCAACTGGAGAAGGAGATTGAGTGGAACCATAAGCTATGCTCTCGTCTTGGCAACTGCTACAACGGAAAAGGCTGGAAACAGCACAAATCACACATCGCTGCCTTACAGGAGAGGGCCATCGAACTCACCGACAATGCAGCAATCAACATCCAGTTGCGTGCATCCGCAAAGTGGGTCCGACTCGGCGACCGAAACCAGCACTGGCAATCGGTCATCACAAAAAAGACACTCCACCCGCGCCGAACGTCCGCGATCGCCGCTCTTCACAAGAATGTGCCCGGGGATACTACATCGGGCCCCCTCGCGACTTCTTCTGAGACCATGTGCGACACCGCACATCACTACTATTCCGCGATGTACAGCGAAGCCAATCCCGATCCGTCCGCGCTCGCCGACCTGCTTCAAAGACACTGAAGCTACATGGCGGAGCGCAACACACGACCACCAGACAATCCGAGATTGTCTATGCCACCTTCATTCAGTCCCACAGAGATCAAGCGCGCATGTGATCGGGCAGGACGACGCAAATCTCCGGGGCCTAACGGCACTCCCGCCGAGTTCTACATGGCATCGCCGAGAGCCCACGAGATACTCCGGATTCTCGGAAATATCTGGCTGACAGCACCAGAGATGGTGCCGTCATGGTTCGCCGATGGTTAATCACCATCCTTTACAAGAAGGGTGTGATACTGATTTACTGAATCAGATCATGTAGATATATATATGTGCGCACATATATATATCACTTTAGTGCCTAAGGTTTGAGAAAGGTTTCCTTAGCTTGTTTGAAGTTTAAAGATTTATATTAGTTCACTAGTAAACCTCTTATTATAAAGGGCACGCGAACAACGCTAGACAACTACAGGCCGATCAGCCTACTCAACGCGGACTTAAAGATTTTAACGTCCATCGTCACCTACAGGATCGGCCGTTTTGTGGAACAGGCTGTTTCGCCAGAACAATTCGCAATCATCCCGGGCCGATTTATCACCGACGGGATATACAAAATGCAGTCGCTAAGCCAATACCTAGACGCGACGGACACACAAGGCGCGGTGGTATTCCTGGACCAGGCGAAAGCGTACGATAAAGTTTCTCATGCAACTCTGTTCAAAGTCCTTGAAAACTTTAACATCCCGCCAACGTATATCGTGGCAATCCGCGCACTATACAGCATTTCCAGCTCGCAAGTCCTCGTCAATGGCGTTCGCACCGAGTCCTTTGCTATCAAGCGCGGTGTGCGTCAGGGAGATGCCCTTAGCTGCGTTTTATTCGTTCTCGCTGCAGAGCTGCTAGGCTGTGCAATCCGCGACGCTATCACACCGATCGCAGTGTACACTCCGGCTATCCACAAGTCGCACATGCTGTACATGGACGATACCGCAGTGATACTCCAATCGCTGAAACATTGGCCGATCCTTCAAGGTGCACTTGATAAATACTGCACTGCATCGACAGCTGTCTTCAACGCTGCCAAAACAGAGATCCTTACCTACAACCATCCGCCGGGCGAGATACCGCCCAACCTACCGGTACAGCCCAAACAACCCGGCACCGTCGTCAGATACCTCGGCGCTATGATCGGCAGCAAAGTAACCACGCAAACGCGCAAGGAGCTTGCCGATAAGCTGATTACCAGTGTCCTCGCTGCGGCACAGCACGCAGTATTCCAGCACTCGATGCTGGAGGGACGGGCTTTTGCGCTATGGACATTTATTTATCCGAAGTTTGCATTCGCATTTAGATGCGAGCCGTTCCTCATGACGCAAGTCACTACCGCCAACAAACGCCTCCAATGCATTTTCTGGGGCCCCCTGAACGGTTTTCTGCACACACAACTCTCCTCGCGTCCCCTGCGGGATGGTGGCTACGGCCTGCCATCTTTGGAAGCGGCTTACAAAGCGACCCTGCTGGAAATGGCGTGCACGTTCATTGATCTCACGGACAATCAGAACCCACTGACTTTAGCAAGTCCCATTCCCGAGTGGCCAGAAATAATGCGCAAAACGTGGTGCATTTCGACCCTCTGCCACACGCACTGTCCCTTTCCGACCAGCCTTCTGGACATTGCCGAACGCGATATGAGCACTGTTCTGTACAATCTGATTGCACAAAACAATGCACAGGGCCAAGTCCGATCAAATACTTGGCCGCCGGTCTGGCACAAGGTACTAGAGGTAATGTACAGCAGCATTCTTGCCAATAATGCCCGCCCACATCCCAAATACAGGCGTGGCGACCCACTTGACGCACCTCTATTCTTCACACGCACTTTCGTTATCCCGACGACCAACGATTGGGTGACAATTTGCCACGCACTATACAATATCATCTTGCAGGACGATATTCGTGGCCTGTACACGCAACGCCTTATCCCACGGCTCATTCAGTGGCTGCGGACCACAGTCCCTGAGACAAGAGGCCAGCAGCACTGCAACGATAATCTGCGACGCACCCTTGAGCACCATATGGACACCGTCGCGCTACCCAATATCTCGAGCAGAGAAATTACTGAAGCCCGCGGCCGATCGCACTACAGCAATTGGACTTAGGGCCGACTTGACGCACAAACCCCATAACACTCGTTTGAACTGTGGGGGCGACATGAAAGCAACCCGCGCTTTCCTGTTGATGGATCCGGAAATCCTTAAAATTCCACAATTCACTATCCCGGATGCCGCGCTCGCTCCCAAGAATAAAAAGGAGCGACCATCCTGGCAAACAAACCAATGGATGCACACTCCGCCATCTGTACGAAGCACGATTCACTGCCTCTGCCTGAACCGGATGCCCGACCGAAGGGAGCCTAGTTGCCAGTGCGGCGAGTCAAATGAGACAATCGCCCACACCCTCAGCTGCCCGGATTTTGCATGCATACAAAACCTATTCTTCCCGATCTGGATGTCGATTGCGCACAAGATCGTCTCCGCCGTTAGCAATGAAGCTGATAATGGTAGACTACCGGCATATTTCCGATCGCGTCTACCGCGACATGCACCAAGACTTGACAACTGGCTCGCACTGCCATTTATCTGTTGGCAAGCATTCCTCGGCATTTCTTCCGAATCTGCCCGTGCATTTTTGGATTGCTTTCAATTAGCCGCTGCCCTCATTGTTCACCTTCATTGGGTGGCACGCAACGATTCTGCTTACAGTTTCACTAATTGGAACACAAGATGCATGGCGATGCAGTTCAATGAATTATATCTGCGCTACACGCATGCATATATTCTGCCACAATCACCGATCTCTCAATTTCTGCTCTCGGCGACGTATATTATACACGATGCTGCCCTGCCGAGCGGCGCAGAGGATAACTCTCAAAGATCAAGGAACCCCCCATAAATAATTTAGCCGCGATCTCCCGAGAATAATCCTGAGCTCTCCACTCGGCCAGGTCAGCTTGGATTTCTGAGAATCCTCGCTCACTTGCGACTGTGGGTATCCTTAGTTTCTTTTATTAGTTACCAAGCTCCTAGAACAGTCATTGTACAATAAAAACATCTACAGAGCTAACCCGGCCAACTTTGTTGTTGGACTGTGTAAACAGCGCCGACAAAACAGACGGAAACAGAGAGAATCAGAGGAAAGGGAGAAAACAGAGGAATCAGGAGTGAGACTAAAATGTGTTTATTGGAATATCGTCGTCAAGGAGTCTGAGTTATCCTCGGCATCTTGCTTAGCAACGACCCTTTTTATAGTTGTTCTAAGGCAAGGTTAAAAGAAAGAGAAAATAGGAAAAAGAGTAAGAAAATGGTAGATGTTGGTTACACAACATCTAACTTATTGCGATCGACGGGTTGCGGGTATTACTACGGGAATCCCGTTCTCTACTACAAAGGAACGGTCGGTCATCACAGAGTTAGAAAGGGGACGTTCCTGATCTACGGTCTGTGAGATCAGCGGTATAGATGATCGGTTTGTTGTTGCGTGCACGGGGCTTGATGGTTCGGATGGTTCACCCAGCGGCTCAGTCGGCTCGGTTGGAATTGTCGGAGTAGCGTGTTCTGTTGGTTCACCAACATCATCCCCCTCTCTAAGGGGTTGCCCAATCATTCGTGGTAGAGCAGCCCAGGGGCGTCTTGGTGGTAGTTGTTTGAAGAGGTAGGCATGACGAAGTCGGTTACCGTGATACCGCACAGGTAGCGGTGCATCATTTGAGTCGAGTAACTCATACGTCGAGTTTGAGAAAGCACGTCCAATTCAGAATGGTCTAAACCACTTAGGCTGGAACTTCTGTGGCATCTCGTTACGAATCAAAACCCAGTCATCAGGAACCAGGTTACGGGGCGTCAGGGATAGAGCAACGCGAGCAGCTGCAGCTTCAATATTGGCAAGGGAGTGTTGTGTTGCGAGTTCCCGTTTATCTTCAAGATCAGAAAGTACTTGAATCCGGCGTTCAATAGTAATCGCAGGATTCGGGTCATCGTCGTTTAACCATAGTACAGGGTTCACTAGGTCACCAGGGAGTCTCGGCTTTATCCCGTATACCAACATGAAGGGCAAATAACCCGTCGAGCAGTGAATTCGTACGCGTGTGGCGAACAGAGCCTGGGGCAAGAATCGGTCCCACTGGTGTGTATGACCTTCGCAGTATTTCAATAGCATCTTACCTAGAATACCATTGGTTCGCTCACATTTTCCATTCGTTCGTGGGTGGAAAGCCGTCGTGCGTAAGTGTTGGATCCTCAGGTTGAGCAGGTAGTCTTCGATCACTCAGCTCATGAAAGCTGATCTGCGATCGGAAACCAATTCATCAGGGCATCCAAAGTTAAAGACAATCTCGTCATATATGAAGGTAGCGACAGCAGCAGCGGTCGCATGGGGAACAGCACGAACAACAGGCCAAGAGGTTGCGTAATCGACAGCAACTATAATCCACATGTTTCCGTTTGCTGTCTTCGGGAGTCGTCCAATAAAATCGATACCCCAATGACGGAACGGCATGGTTGGCGGTAATGGATGTAATGGTTTGGAAGGGTGTTGATATTCGGGGCCCTTTGCAAGCTGATATGCGGAACAAGTCTTCAACCAGGCACGGACATCACGATCAAGATTTGGCCACCAGCAGCAATCCTTAAGGTGGCTAACAACTGTGTTAATACCTAAATGGCCGAGTTGTTTATGCAACGTCATCGTCGTGTCAGCTCGTAGTGCAAACGGTAGAAAAGGTACTTCATTTTCGTCGTCTTTCCTATAATAAACAATTTGTTCGTCAGAGTCAAAGCGTAAACGTGGAGCAGTGCGCATCAAAAGTTGCTTGATGGCTGGCGATAACTCAGCCATCTTCGCATCATCGTTAGTATGTTCTACATAGTAAGGCCAATCAGGAATGTTGTCCCCATTGTCCCCGTTGTCCTCAGCAATAACCATCAAGTCAGGACGCCATGAGCAGGCATCCGCAGCTTGATTGACAAGACCAGGTTTATAGACAATCTTAACATCATATTCAGCAAGTTCTTCGACATAACGTGCAAGGCGTTTGGACAGTTCTACTTGTGTCCGGTAATGTTGTAAGGAAGCATGATCAGTGCGCACAGTGATTGGGAAACAGTTGTCAACAAGATGGCGCCATGTACGGAGCGCTCGTAAAATTGCAAGTAACTCCTGTTCATGTGCCAGATATCTTGTCTCGGCAGGATTTATTTTGTGCAATGTGTACGCGATGGGGAACAAAGGTTTTGGTTCTTCACCGGCTTGCAACAGCACAGCACCAGTGGCAAAATCAGAGGCATCTGCCTCAATTATAAATGGTTTTTGAACATCGGGAGGTTTCAATGTAGGAGCGCTAGTTAGTAGCGCTTTAAGCTGTTCAAAAGCAATTTGGCATGTAGGAGTCCAAGAAACAACATGGTTCTTTGGCGGGGAATTCTTCAAAAGGTCAGTTAAAGGAGCAGCAATGTGGGCAAAATTCGGGATGAAACGGCGGAAATAGGTCGCTAACCCAAGGAATTGACGCATGTGCTGGACTATCTGCGGTTGCGGCCAGTCATTCATGGTTGCAGTCTTTTCCGGGTTAGGAGCGATCCCATCTTTACTAATCTTATGACCTAGGAAAGTTAGTTCTTGCAAGTGGAACTGACTCTTCTTTCCATGGACATAGAGTTTGTTCTTATCAAGAGCAATAAAAACCTTACGGAGATGTTCTATATGTTCTTTTTCACTTCAAGAATAGACAAGAATATCATCGAGGTACAGGAGGACAAAATCATCAACATAATCATTCAGGATGCGATTCATCATGCTCTGGAATACAGTGGGAGCATTACAAAGGCCAAAGGGGAGAACAGGATATTCATATTTACCATATCTGGTATTAAAGGCAGTCTTACTCACATCAGGGGATTGAATACGTAATTGGTGATATCCAGACCATAAGTCGAGCTTAGAGAAGATCTTTGCTCCTGACAGCTGGTCTAGACATTCATCAATGCGTGGCAGGGGATAGTTGTTCTTCTTTGTAACGAGGTTGATGGCTCTATAGTCCACGCACATTCGCATGGAACCATCGGGTTTTCGTACAAACAACACGGGGGCACCCCAGGGAGATGAGGAGGGACGGATTAGTCCTCGCTGCATAAGATCATTTAATTGGTTGCGGAGCTCCTGGAGCTCTGCAGGGGACATACAGTAAGTAGGGCAATTGACAGGGGAGGCAGAGCCTGTGTCGATAACCACTTGCTCAGAGCAGAAAGGAGGTAATTCAGGAACATCTTCAGAAAACAGGTTGACATACTCATTCAGGAGGTTGGAGACAGCGTGAGGTAAGACAGGATTTGGGAGGGGAGCCTCTTCAAGGCTACGAACATCAATGGCAAATAATTCTGCATTGCCCTTATTATAGAGCTTTTTAACCGTTTTGCATCTAATAAATCGTTGGTCATTGACCACTGAAATAAAAGAAACAGCAGGGCGGGTCTTAGCAGCTCTAAATGCAACGGAATTTGAAGACCAGTCAATGAGGGGATTGGCTTTGGTGAGCCAAAGTCGGCCCAGGATCATCGGAAACTTCAAGGAATCAAAAACATAGAAACGGATAGTATCAGCATATTGGGGAGTGGTAATCGGGAGGTCAACAAAAGTAGTAACTGTATATACTTGGCCATCAGCTACTTTAATCATCATCGGCTCATCTAAAGGTTGTTTGACGGCCTTTAGTTTATCAGCAAGAGTAGGAGTAACAAACTCCACAGAAGCACCACTGTCGATCAGAGCAGTGATAGTTTTGTCACTAACAGTGACACGGAGGGTACAAGGTTCAGGAGAGTAAATCAGGTTAAGACCTGGCATATCATCGGCAGTATCATCATCATCAGGGGTATCATCATTATTGGAGGTATCATCGGATTTCATCTTCATCAAGTGGTCATGTTTAGGAACATCGAAATTATCAGAAGTAATTTGTACAGTAGAAGTCACCGGTACGGCATCTACTGTCGCGAGTTTTTTGACTGACATTTCGGACAATCATTGATATGATGACCATGCTCTTTGCAGTAGAAACATAATCCAAACTTCTTACAGTCAGTGGAGGAAACTTGCTTACCTGATTTCGTGCTGATCGTATCTATATCAATGGACGGGTCATCATTATACTTCGGGCGCGAGTACTGATATCCTGATCATACAAACATCGTAGAGTCATACTTCGTTGCTGCAAGGATGGCTTCCTGAACAGAGCGGAATTCTGTTATTGCCAGCTGACTCTTTGTCTCACGCTTGAGACCATTGATAAACTGAAAGATGATCTGCGGGCTGTCGGTAATGTTTAGTTCGCCCATCAAGCGCAGGAATTCGCGGCCATAGTCGGTAACATTCTTCTTCTGAATTAGATGATGGAAACGGTGGCAGAGCTGCGTGCGGTCAATCATCTTATTGAATGTGTCGTGTAATTCGTTGAGAACTGTTTTCGCGGTCGTATCGCAGCCTGGCGGGTAGTTCGAGTTAAACCATTTTCCAGCAACACCATGTAGATGCATGGCCATAATGATCATGGCTTATTCGTTTGATAACTGAAAGAGGGTCAGGTAACGCTGTATAATAAGAGGTTTACTAGTGAACTAATATAAATCTTTAAACTCCAAACAAGCTAAGGAAACCTTTCTAAAACCTTAGGCGCTAAAGTGATATATATATGTGTGCACATATATATATCTACATGATCTGATTCAGTTAATCAGTATCACATTCGCCCCTTCTTAAAGAACCGACTCTGGCGGTTCTCACTTTAGCCCATGCTCCTTCTTGTAGCGGTCCAGTATGGACTTTGCATTTAGGAGGTATGGCTCTGGTTCCCAGGTCTGCTTGTCTATTAAGAAACCCTGCCACTTGACCAAGAATTCACGTTTCTTATGTCTAGTGCAGTGGCTTACAATGGATTCAACAACATATTTCAAATGACCATCAATTTCCACGGGAGGCGGTTCTGTTAGATGTTGGCATTGGAACTCTGTGGGTTCGTTGTAATGCTGGAGGTAAGATGCAGAAATCACCGGATGAATGTGTAAAGTGTCAGGAAGTTTTAGCCGGTATGCATTCTTGCCGACAGCCTCAATAACTTTATAGGGACCCGACCATTTGTGCTGCAATGAGGCGCTCGGTCGGTTTTGCAGATAGGGCACTGTTGTTAGCTTGGATGAGAGGAGTACAAGATCATCTTTCTTGAACTCGACTTTCTCAATCTTACGGTCATGGCTCTCGATCATCCGCAGCTGTGCAAATTCAATGTTATCCCTAACCTCTGTATTAATCCGTCTAAGTTTGTCCAGCGTAGCACTCGGAGATGATTCATCCCGCTCAACTTCAAATACCAAATCCGCGGCTGTGCGCGGATTGAAACCACAGTTTGCATAAAACGGACTGTGCTTTGTTGAGCCATTAGCATGGTCGTTATACGTAAACTCAGCCTGCGTCAGCAGCGACTTCCAATCAGTCTGGTGGTGGTTGCACGTTGCTCGGAGCATGGATTTCAAAATCTGGTTTACTCGCTCTGTCTAGCCATCTGTCTGTGCGTGACCTGCTGTCGACATATTCAACTTTGTGCTCGTAAGCTTCCATAGTTCCTTCCAGAATGAAGATGTAAATTTTGCATCCCGGTCTGACACAATTGACGTCGGTAACCCGTGTAGATGATAGACTTGCTCAAAGTACAACTGTGCTGTCTCACTGGCACTGGCTTCATCCCTAGTTGCGATGAAATGTGCCATTTTTGAAAGTCTATCGACAACTACCATTATCGCATTGCAGCCATCCTTTGTCTTTGGTAAATGCGTAATAAAGTCCATGCTTACATCTGCCCAGTTATGTTTCGGAATTTGTAATGGTTGTAGCAGCCGCTCGGAAGTCCTATTAATTGACTTTGTCCGCTGGCACTGGTCACATCCGCGTACATATTCCAAACAATCCTGATAAATGCCGGGCCAGAAAAACAACTCTGAAAGTGCATGATACGTCTCCCCTTCACCAGGGTGCAGTGTGCTGTCGTGGAACTCGCGTAATAACAATTCGCGGTCCTGCCAGTTGCCCACGCATTTGCGCCCCTTCTTAAAAAGCGCGCCATCCTGCATATAATACTTTGCCAGCATTTTCTTTACCGCCAGTGATTCCGGCGCTTCACCTGATGCCAGCTGCTTTGCAATCCGATCCAGTTTACTGTCGCCTTTAAACGAGTTGTCAGGGTTTGTGCTCATCATTTTGTCTAGGGATTTTACGGCGGCCATCCGTACGGCTGCTATTCTTCCCATCCCTGAAGAGCCAAACCCGGCTGACCCACGTTCTGTCTCGTTAAGCTGATCAACCTGCGTGGCCGATGGTAATTCAATTTTAACTGGAATCAGCTGTGCAACCCGATCACCGCATGCCAATGAAACCATCGCCGATCCCGTGTTCAGCAACATTACCTTTATCTCGCCACGGTATCCAGCATCCACAATGCCTCCCAGCAAAGCAACACCTTTCTTTGCCAATCCACTGCGTGGCGCCAGCTGCAAAAATGTGCCTTTCGGCGCCTTGGCAGCGATTCCAAGCGGAACAGTTACTTGCGTTTTTGGAGCAATGTCAATCAGCTCAACGCAACTTACATCAAATCCGGCATCGTCATCATGTGCTTTGACGGGCAGAACCGCCTTATCATGGAGCAACTGTACCTTTAGAGAATTAGATTTCGATTGCGGCACAGTCAGCGTGCTAAGTGACCAGCGGCTCAGCGCCTCTGTCAGTTCATCCATATCATGGGCCGCCGGTGCGGCTGACGACGCTGGTGTGATCGGTGATTTGTGCTGCCTCTCCAGTTCAGTGGACGGCTCGGCTATCGTCAGCTCAGGAGTCGTCGGATTGTCTGTGCGAGGTGGGGTCTCAGGTTTTGCCATTGTTCGAGGGGTGGATTGTTCCACTCGCGCGACATTGTCCCCCCTCTCAGCGAGAACCCTGTCGGCCTGCATTGTAAGTGATCGGGAAAGGCCGTCAGTGACCACGTTTTTGCAACCCTTCCGGTACACCGGGTTAAACGGGAATTGCTCAATGGCACCAAGCCAACGAAGCTGGCGTTTTGATAAATCGCGTTGCGTCCAGATATACTTAATGGATTCGTGGTCAGTAATGAGCTCAAAATCCACGCCCGCCAGATAGTGCCGCCAAATGCCAAGCGCGGCCACAATTGCGAGTAATTCTTGCTCATGTATGGGGTAGTTCTGCTGCGTCGGCATCATCTTAGCCGAGTAGAATGCTACCGGTTGCCAATTTATGCCATGTTTCTGGTGAAGAATGCCGCCGATTACTGTACCCGATGCATCCGTCTCCACACGGATTGGCAACTTTGGGTCAAATTGTCGTATGATCGGCACAGAAGACAGTTGCTTCTTAAGCTTGAGGAACGCGGCATCGGCCTGCTCATTCCACGCAAATGAAGATAGTGCCAATATATCCGTCATTGGCGCTGCTATCTTTGCGTAATCTTTTACAAATCGCCAGTAATAGCCGCTCAAGCCTAAAAATGCGCGGACGTCAGTTGTCGATTCTGGCGTTTTCCACTCGCGAACGGCAGACACCTTCATCGGGTCTGTTGCAATGCCATCCTTTGATAGCCGGTGGCCAAGAAAATCGATCGATTTCTGGAAGAATGCACACTTTTCAGGCTTCGATCGCAGATTGTGTTTCTTCAACCGCGCTAGTACGTTATCCAAATCGCGTGCATGGTCCGACATATTCTGCGAAAATACCAAAATATCATCCAAATATACGATGCATGTTTTTCCCAGCAAATCTGATAACACATGATTCATAACTCGCTGGAAGACGGCCAGAGCGTTGGTTAATCCAAAAGGAACAACCGTGTACTCAAACGAGCCGGATTTTGTTCGAAACGCCGTCTTTGGGATGTCCTCTTTGCGGATGCGCACCTGATGGTATGCCTGAACCAAATCAATTTTCGAAAATATCATCGCTCCACGGGTATCGTCAAGCAACTCTTCAATTCTCGGCATTGGAAATGCGTCACGGATTGTCTTCTGATTTAGTCCGCGATAATCTACGCATAGCCGTAGCGAACCGTCCTTCTTCTTTACAAATAATACCGGGGTGCCCCATGGGCTCGAGGAAGGTCTGATATAACCCTTTTTTAGTAACTCGGCCAATTGGCGCTTAAGCTCCACTGTCTCTGTATGCGCTAAGCGATATGGCGGCTTAGCGATGGGCGCCGTGCCCTCTTTTAAGTGGATTTCCATTTCGGGTCCACCCTTTGCCGGTGGCCCCTTCGGTGGCTTGTCCAAAACACCAGCATACTTTGCGCATAATTTATCCAGCTGGAGTTCCTGCAATGAGGAAATTGCTGCAATTTTTATGCCATCATCAGGCCAGTCTAAACGGATCTAGCCCCACTCGTCAATCTCGTCGTTCTTCTGAGCAAGCTCTAACCCGTGTATTGATAATGGCTTTGCCTTGTCTAGCGACTTGGGCGCATTATTGCCGCAAATAATCTGGCGCTTACCGCGGGGTCCGAATTCAACAATATCCGATTTACAATTGATAACACCTGCGTTGTGTTTCAGCCAATCATTGCCAATAATGACGTCTTCCGCGATCGCCAAAACTAAACACAAAACATTTACCGTCGCTTCGGTATATTCAATAGCAATACTGCAGTATTCTTCAGCGGCTTGGTATGCCTGTCCACTTGCCATCCGCGTTGGCTGTGGAGAAGCAAGCTTTTCTGTGCGTATACGTAAACGCTTGCATATCCTTGGATGTATCACACTTATTTGTGATCCGTTGTCAACAAGTGTACATATGGCATGTCCGAGGATATGTCCATCAACCAACAACTGGTCTGCGGGGGAGATTTCATGGTGAGCTGATTTGTTAACTAAACCTGAAACAGCTACCAAAGACAAACTAGGGACTAAGGACTCCCGTCTACTTAATCCCTTCTCCCTTTTGGGCAGTTCAGCGAGCACTTGCCCCAGACATGATCTGCACTGCCACAACCAAGACAGAGATTCTTGCCTGCGCATCTGCAATATTCCTCCCAAGTGCCGCAGTGTTTTGCGACTTTCTGGTACAAAGGCATCTTTGGGAGGCCACTCCTCTTGTCTGCACTGAATGATGCAATATTGTTAATCTCTTCCTCACTGTCCAGCAAGTCGGTGGCCTTGCGGCCTGCCGAGAGAGCATCAACATCCATTGCACTTGCCACACGGAATTGTGACCTGCCTAGCGCCACTACATCACCCTATTTTAAGTTTTCGTCACCACATGCATTCAGAATCAATTGCTGCTGTACAGCCGTTGGCAGCAACACTGCCAACTGTCTCACAACATGCTGGTCCTCAAGTTTGTCGCCACATTGAAAAGAAAGTGTGGTAAACTTAGCCAAAAATTCTTCAAATGATTCTGAATCTGTAGGGAGGCGAAGAAATCTGCGCTGGGCTTCAGCATCCAATTTGGAAATAGTGCCGCTGTAATGCCTCATCAGGACTGAAACTGCAACAGCCCAAGAATGCTCATCCAAATTGTGCTCACGGCAGTATGTGTGGAATGCTTCCTGGTCACTCGGCGGCAGTTTCGAAAGAACCACCAAAACTTTCTGGCGGTCTGTTGCTTGTGCTTTGTTCATCATCTGGTTGGCAGATTCCAGCCACTGTCCAACGGCCAAGCTCTTCTTTCCTTCCTTGGTCTGCAACGGAGGTATCATTGCAGCCATCTGTACAAATAGTTGCGAACGTTCAATATCTGTGGTCGTACTCTGCTGAGCTTGTGCATTATTTCCAGATTGTGCCTGTATTTGCAACATTTTTTTATTCGCCGCTACAAGTTGCTCCTGCAACTGAGCTACCTGCTTAGCCATTTTCGCAACTTGTTCTTCCATGTTAAATGATTCTCACTAGTAGCAAACCAGAGGTGCTACCAAATATAATAGGAGGTTTACTAGTGAACTAATATAAATCTTTAAACTTCCAACAAGCTAATGAAACCTTTCTAAAACCTTAGGCGCTAAAGTGATATATATATGTGTGCACATATATATATGTTGCGGCAAGTGGCCTTGTATCTTTAATGAAGCAAGTGACTATAGTTTAAAGAATCTTTATTCTTCTTAATGAAACACATTTGAAAACTATTGTTGATCATCTTGCTTTTATACAGATTCACCAACACCTCTTGCAATTAATTCCTGTGGTAACTATTACCAGGATATGAGTAAGATCATATCTTGGTTATTGTAAGTCAGGGGATTAATCACTTCCAATGCGACATTGCTCTGAACATGTTTCATGACCCCTATTACGTCTTGTGTGGCGCAGCTCATGGTTAATGTCCGAGGGCCATTCGGCCCTCGCAACAAAAGTGCCTAGCCTTGAGCTGGCCAACTAGAAAGTCTAAGGAATGGACATTCAATAGAACAATTGTCACACCATTTAATCACTACTACTTCCTAAGTAGTCCGAACCATGGTCTGATTTTGCTTGATCACTTGTTCTGGATTCCTCAATAGCCAATTTCGCGGATCCTTCAATAGCCAATTTTTCCGATTCTTATCTGAACAGTTTAAGGTGATGCTCTGGTGATGGAGTAACTGAGTGGTAATGCTGTGAACTAGCATCCTCGTTAATCTTAGTTCTTTCCCTCGCTGGTCTTTTAAATTGTACACTAATAATACGTTCTTCATTTAATGACCTTTATGGTGGAATATGCTGCATCACTTCTCTCGCTAAAACTGTTGGTCTTACAAACTCTGGATCAACCCTTGGTGATGTAACTTCCGGCATTAATACTGCTGGTACTCGACTTACTGTATAGAATCGCTGTTTGTTTGACTCGGGGCTTTTTATAATAGGACCATCATCAGAACTAGATGTGCTCGTTGTTAATGGTCTGTTAGAAATGACTGGTGTTATAGGCATATACTCAGGAACAAGTGGATTATTATCGTCATCATTGTCCTCCATCATATTGTTCGGTTGTTCGGTAAGTACTGGCTCATATGATGAACTATATTCATCATTGTTCATCTCCTTGTCATTATCCATTTCAACATCCTGTCTTAAATCTGAATTCATATCAACCATATCCTTGTCAGGATCCATTTCGATATCTTCGCTAACATACTCTTCCTCAACATCTTCCATGTCATTATCAATGGCATCCAACTGAATCTGCGCCATGATATTTACAGTTCTACCTATTGTAGTTAATGCCTGTAAAATAACTGAAGGCTCATCCGCAGTATTACTCTCACTTCTAACTGATGCATTAGGTGAGACAATGCGTGTTGATTCGTCGCTAGGCCAGGTAACTTCAAAGTCATCATCAATATTATCCATGACTTCATTGTTATCTAGTTCCTGTTCGAGATCCATTTCTTGTTCTGCCCTCTGCGTGTTCTCTGGCAAAGTCTCTGGCTCTGCAACTGTTTGATCCTGATTGATATTTGCAACCGCAGAGCTGTCCAATATCCTGCTATCTTGTCGGATCGGCATCCCAGATCCGCCGCCGCCGCCACCACTACTGCTAATATTATTGTTATTGTTCCTGCCAAAGTTTTCATATGGTAAATACTCCGGTGAGACCCTTCCTGGTTCTGAAACTGATGACGGCTCTGACGATGCAGACGATCTAGCCAATGGCGAAGTTTCTCCTGATAGCTCTGAAGGAGGAAAAGAACTTTCGGCTGCACTGTTCAACTCATCACTACTGTCTGAACTGGATTGTGATGCTGCTTCCAATAAATCTGAATCTGAAGGCATAGTGTACAACAACAGAATATCACCCGGATTTCCTCTGGCTAGTCTTTGGTCTTGCAAATCAGATAAGTAATATACTGTACCTTGCCTATGCAGAACCTTGAATGGACCTAGCCGCCGGTATGGTTGAACCACGACTGGCGTAGATATACCAGTACGTTTAACCGTGACTAACTCTCCTGGCTGGAACCAGCGTACAGTGCGGGACTGATTTACTCGCTGCCTTTGCTTATGCCTCTTCCTTTGCTGTATTGCTTGCACCTGCTCATGAGCTCGCAACATCCAATCTGCTTCACTCTCGATCGGCTCTTCCTCAGGAATATTATGTTCATCTCGTAGACGGTTAATATCGATGCCGTAGGCTAACTCAAAAGGTATAAATCCCAGCGTCTCGGACTGTGTATTGTTTAGTGCAGCAATGGTCCAAGGAACCAGTTGTACCCAATCAGTATCCTCCAGTGAATCTGACTGTGCATGACGCAGCGCACTCTTAAACAACTTGACTCCAATCTCTGCCAGATCGGACTGCGGATGATGGTCCGATGTTTGGTGGTGAGTAATGTTGTTTCGCTGTAGGAACTCAACAAACGAAGCCGCCCTGAACATAGGTGCATTATTGGTGGTTAATTGTTGCGGAATTCCTTGTAATGCAAACCAATTCTCGATTAACACCTCTTCAGTAGTTTCAGCAGACTGGTCTTCAACTGGATATGCTTCAATATATCCACTATTCGCATCTCGTACAACCAAAACATCTGAAGCACTGGAACTTCCTGGAATTCTGCCGACTTTAGCATGATCTACATAGATATGCTGTAGCAGCTGCATTACTTGCAAAGGAACCATTGGCGTCAGAATATGATGCTGCTGTGCGTTGAGCTGACAGTTGTGACAATCGTGTACAACCTTTTGGACAATGCTCGGCAACGTCTCATACCAAATTCGCTCGTTTACATAGTCCAATGTACGCATATATCCTGGATGCGCAAGCTCCTTATGCACTTGTGTTACAAAAGTAGCTGCTGCACGCTTAGGTAATACTAGTACCCATTGGCTCTGTACGCCCGGTATATGAGTAGGTACGGCATATTCCAGGATATTATCGTGAATTCGCATAAGCTCTACCTCTTCCATATCTGGCGTTTGTTGATCCTCCTCAGCTTCATCCCGCGCCTGACATATCTCGATCCAGTGCTGAATATCTGAGTCGTGCTGCTGTGATCTGGTAAAATCTCCTGGTGTTGGCAGATTTCTCAATGCTTGCTGATCTTGGTATATTACCAGCTCTCGAATTGTCTGCCGATCCGTCGGTACTGCATCCTCATGCTCGGACCAATGTTCCTCACTATCCTCCTCAAGATCTACACTCTCCGTATCACCGTCATCTTCTTCGGCTGTCATCATGCCTACTATCGCGGGTTCTGAATCCTCTGACAACTGCTCTCCTGCTGTGGCAAAACTATCTGTGCTCCCAGCATCTGACTCGGATTCAATACCGCCAACTATTGCAATATCAGCACCAAATCCAATAGAGGTTGACCCAGTGGCAGTGGACAACTTTCGCAGACAAATGTTTTCTCGTGCACGTAATAACCAGTCAGCTGTCAATTGCTGCTCGCCTGGTCGGTGAACCAACATCTCCCGAGTTACTCCTAACGCCGTCAGCTCTGCCCTGAAACGACTGAGGTCATCACCATCATTTGCAGTTTTATGTGAATATAAGCCAATAACATTGGAAGCATCGCTTTCGATCCGCAAGTTGACACAACCATCCAGGTAAGCATAGAAGTGTTTGACTGCTTCAACTACTGCCTTAGCTTCGCGCCAAGTTGAATGATGATAGCCTTGCGCGCCGTCAAATACCTTAGAGAAATATGCAACAGGAAGCAACTTCTCTTCAGTTGGCACTACTTCATCATCATCGTCGGCATTGTCCGGTACATGGTGGGCCAACAATACAGCTCCAATTCTGGCAGCAGCAGCATCCACACGCAGCATAAGCAGAGCTCCTGGCGGTGGAATATATAGGCTCCATGTCTCCTGCAAGCACTGCATCAGATCCTTCCATTTAGGACGTAACTCTTCACAATCTGCCTTGGTTAATCGAGCTTTACCTGTCTTAGCATAAAAAGGCAGCAATGCCGCTTGCACCCAGGGTAAGTGAGCGCTGATAGCATTAACTCCGCCTGCCATTCGCCGTACCTCGGTAACTGTTCGCGGCATCTCCAGCATCTGCAGTGTTTCAATACGATGATCCGGTACTTTCCATTCCCGGTTCACTGACCACCGCATACCCAGTACCTTGACGTTTTCAGTAGCAGCAAAAACGCTCTTTGGCAAATTGATAACCAAGTTATACTGTCTCAATGCTCGCACCAAATGGCCCACATCTCGAATATGTGCCTTGACATCATCGCTCGTGCTTTTCATGTAAATGTTATCAATATACAACAACATCTTTCCTTTGAGCTCGGGTACTTCATTAAAGATATGCTCAATAAAGCCTTGCGCGATTGCCAGTGACTCAGAATTACCCTGAACCAGTCGATTGGTATGCAGTCGTCCATTGTTTCCACTATGATAACACCATTAATCCTGTACACTCGGATCTAAGCGGATAGCCGTAAAAAAGGAGACCAGGTCAATAGAAGTTAGGCGCTTAGCATCCCTCAGAAACTGTATCCGTTCAAGTGGTGTTGCCAGATGTACCCCTAGGTGCAACATGTTCAATACATTGTTTGTGGTATCATCAAAAAGCACCTATCTCGCATCCGTGTTGGGCTTTGGTAGTGTAAAAACTGGCATCTGTGCATATGCTCGTGTTGGTTCATCGATGCCATACTTAAGACATGGTTCAACAAACTTCTTACGTGCCTCGTGTGCTACCTCGCTAATAGGATGCTGTACGGTAAACATCAACTGAGCACCTTCGCGCATTGGCGGCTTGATCGGTTTCAAAGCAGCAGGCAGTGGACATCCCGATGGATATTCACGCAATGTCGAAGCACCCATGTCTATCAACTTATCCAACAGCCTTTCTTCGTCAGCCGGGTCAGTCAATTGGTGCTTAATCCTCTCCTTAACACTTGCTCATGAAACGCTCGGATACAAATTGTCATTCTCAAAAAAATCGTTACCCTGACTGTTTATAAAGAAATCCGCGGGCAGGCCAATCTTTGCGCGCAACCATCACAGACGAATGGTTGTAACATCAGCAAGCTCTTGAATTTCGCGGTCAGTGCTCAACTCTGGTACAACATCCGAACCTGAATCTGAAGTCACTATCAAATCTGCTTCACCTAATTCGGCATAGTCGTCGTCTGTTGGCATAGTAGGTACCTCGTCATGACTCGCAGAACCTACCTCTGCCTCAGTTGCCTCTGCCATAGCTTCAGTCTGCTCAGTATATAGCTCCTCATCGATTGCAACTGTATCACCTTCTGTAGGTACTGGCCTTCCCTTTTGTTGTAACTGTCGGACCATTGCTGGCATCATAAGCTGAATGCTCATCTGATTTAGATGCGAGTTTCTAAGAAGCATATCCCAGGGCTGCTCACAATCAATAACTACCAATGATATCCACCGCTTTGGACCATTCTCAATACACACTCGTGCATTAGTTGTGCCAAAAGCTTGGTAAGGCTCGCTGCTACACGGTGAATGCAACTGTGGCCGTTTATCAGTTGAAATATTAAGATTAAGCTGCTGCGCTGTCTCTAGCCTTATTAGTGAGACTGCTGCTCCGGGATCCGCTACCGTCCTGATCATTTTTTTGCCTATTACAATAGACTCAAGAAAAGTCCAATGCATGTTATTACAGCGACTATGCTTCTGATTACTTGAGTGTTTTATAAAAGTTCCTGTAACCATAGGCCGAACATAGCCACTCAGGCATTTCCCTTACCGGAGCCAGTGCTTGCAGCTGGTTTCTTATTTTTGGGCAGAGCCACCGACTTATTTGCCATTTCGCTTGTCTTGGCGTCTGATGCTACGACATTCAGAGTTTTCATTAATGCTTTTATATCCTTGAGCTCAGATAGTTGGGCACGAGTTTTAGCACACTTACGCACAGCCTTGCTTGCAGTCGTGGTATTTGCCGGGCTATCAACGACAGCAGCCGCACTTGACAAAGAGGCTGTTCTGGTAACCTTAACTGGAGTGGACACCTCCTTAAACTCAGTAACTGCTCCCGAAACTGCCTTTGACTTTACCATATTACCAAAAGGCTTAGGCTTCATCTCCCGATCAACTAATATCATCCTGTCCAGTCTCGACACTGCTGCAGTCAATTCTTCCATTGTAATCATAGCTATATGCAAATCCAAAATTTTCCACTCTATCGGAAACATCTTTTGCAGTACATCTCCGAGTGCTGCCAATCCCACTTGTAGAGTTTCCAAGTCGTCAATGTACCGCTTAACCTTTCTACAAATATTACATCGGTTTACATCTTCGAATGCTTTGCTGCTTCTAATGTTATCCAAAAGGTCTTGCTGATACTCTACCAGTGGGAACGTGTCTTGGACTGTCGTGAGCAGTGCCTCGAGTGAGTTGTAAATTTTGTCCCCGATGGATTCCTTGGCGTCGCCAGCAAGTCTCTCAAGTACGGCTCCAACTACCAATGATTCGTCTACTGGTGCAAGAGGTCCGCGCCTCCAGCTCATTATAAGAGCTGCCCAGCTACAACTTGATCTGCCATCTTTCCTAGGATTCCCGTAAAATTCTGCAACGTTACCTTTTAGCAATGCGAGCAATTCAGCTGCCTTTGCTGGAATAGTCTTGGCACAGTTGTCAGGAAACTCCTCTAGTGAGTATTTAGAAAGATTTCTCTTCATAGGGACATTTTCAGGCTCCTTGCCCTTAGACATCCCTGTAATGGGAGCATCAATTTCCATTTTGACTAAATCCAAAAAGTGGATTATAAAATAAGAAGAAGAATAAAATATGTTGTGGCAAGTGGCCTTTGTTGTTTGCAATGTCGCAGATTAGATCTGCGATCATTACTAACAATGTTGATCGGGCTTCCCCACAGCCCGATCTCTTTATAATAACATTTAGGACGGGTTCCTTGTGGAAACCGGGTTCTTTCTTTTTATAATAGTTGTTTCTACAAATATACACTTGTAGTCAGTGACTTGTTGAAAGTGGGAATTAAAATGCTAAGGAAATTGACTATACAAACAGAATAGTCTACATTTTTTTTCACTGAACTACTTTTAGTTACTGATTGAATTGTTTGTTTGTTCCGGAACAATGACAAGTAGTACTCCAAAAAAGAAGTCAAGCCGCCGCTCAGGTAAACTCCCTGAGCCACTGAGCTCAAGCAGTATGGACTTGCAGGACAATCCATCAACATTGGATGTTTCATCAGTTCGTGAGGTTGCTGAAATGCAGTTTGTAGACACAGATGGCAGGCTAATGGATGACCAGGAACTGGATGAGGAGGAACCTGACTCAGTGTACCAGCAGGTACAGGAACTTGAGGATGCAATATGGAATTTCAGGAATGACATTGGTGAGCTAAAGGAGCTGGATCGCGCTAGAAATCGTTGTTTGGAGAAGCGTGAGGCAAAACAGGATGCCCAGGAAAAAGCACTTGAAAGTCTGACCAGCATGATGGCAGATCTTGCTTCTAACATTGGAGATGTAAAGGGAACTTTGATAAAGCTTATGTCCAACAAAGGGGAAAATCAAAACAATCCCCCTCCCCTCAATCAGAGTAGGGAAACTGCCTCTTTGGGGGATGATTCACCCTCCCTCGATTTGAACCCCTACTCACAGGAAACAGCCGAAATCCAGGGATTTAGACCTGCAGGGGAGCCAAGAGGAACGACACCTGTGCCAGGAGGCAACCGTCAGTTAGGACCGGAGGAATCCCAGTGCACTTTTAGCCTTGGCCATCGTGACTGGGTAGTGCAGCTGGAGGAAGAGGCGCGTATCGCGGAATTTAACCCAGCGGATGACGCAAGAACTCCGCGTCCAGCAACAATGCCAGTAATGGCACAGGTCCGTCTGCCTGCGGGACTCCCAACATTTGGCTGTAACCTGAGTACTGATGTTCCCGATGTCATTGATTATGCCAATCTTATGGAGACACGCTTGTATGGTGCAAACTTGGAGCCCGATGACTTTGGATGCTGTGCAGTAATATCAACTGTGGGTCCACGCCTTTCGACCCAAATAATGCGTCATGCAACGTACAAAGGCAGAAACCCGAATTGGCGAGCAACGGTGTATTGGCTGCTAAAGTTAGCACCAAAAGCTATGTCAGAAACTGAGGCGCAGATGCTAATGGAGGAAATACACATGCACAATTTCGACAGCGCTGTGGATTTTGTATCAGCATTTAAAGCACTGCGATTCCGCGCCGGCCCGCGGCTGGGCAAAGAAAATGCAACGGAATTGCTGTTTCGAGCAGTCGGAAAAACCTATGCATTGTACATACAGCAGATGGCGCATACCACGTACGGACATCGTATAGACATTTGTCAATTGGAGAATGAACTAGTTGAAGCACAGTCACAGCAGTGGCTGATCGCAGATGACGAAACTCTTATGCGCAAACACCAACAGTGCATGGCAAAACTGTGCCGTCAATACCAGATCCCGAATAAGCCGCTGAGCAAGGAAACCCGCGGCTTTGAAAATAATGAACGCCCGAAATTTCAGCAACAGAAACCACAGAATCGGTCGGGTTTGTACAACAGACACAAGGAAAATCGTTCTGCGCCCGCGGTTAAACAAATTGAACTTCAGGAGATAGACGAAATTTCCACGGATGAACAAGATGAGATTCAGCAGGCATCTGAGGCTGAAGTTGATGGTAACTCTGAAGGGGAGGTCGATGATGCTGAAGATCTGGATTTCTATCAAGTTACAGTGGATGATGACAGTCAAGAGACCAACTTGGGCGCTAAAGAATGCACAGATACATCACAGGTAATTGTTGCTCCCGCAGTAACTGCACAATTGCAAAATGAGCTAGGTAAAGTATCAGGATTATCACCAACCACTATCTGGGTGGAAACACGCAAGCGTCCCAAGTGGATGCTGCCAGTGATGCTGAGGACGTCATCTATAAGTATTCAGACAGAAGCCGAAATTGATTCCGGCGCAGATTGCACAATGGTCTCGCACGGCTTAGCCGCTGAATTAGGAGCAAATATTCAGCCGCTCATTGGCCAGGTGCGCATGGCCGACCAATCTACAGTGCGAAGGGAAGGTGAGTTTACTTGTGTTCTGATGACAGCGAAACATGTATTTGTGCTGCGAGCAGAGGTCTTTCCAGGAAAAACCAACCCGCCGGTATTGATCGGCCGCGATGTCATTGAACAATGTGGAATTGGAGAACTATTGTCCACGCTTGCGAGTAGGGATGATCATCCACTCGCGACTACCAATGCCCCGGATTTGCCAGCAGAGGAGCTCGGTGACGACTCAGCCAATCGCGAGCAGATCTTGAAGGCAGTTACAGCAGTCACTAAGAAGAATGCAGCCATGGATCTAACCAAACCATGCCCATTTCCCGAAGCAGTGGTCACGATTCCGCTAAAGGATGAAGCACTGGTCGAAAGACATTATCAGCGCCAACTGCCATTTTCAACTGAGAAGGCGGCTATTGTACAGCGAAACATTGATGAGATGCTGTCATTAGGTTTTATTAAACCAGCGCCGCAGGGATATCACTTCAACTCGACAATTTTTCTAGTTCCTAAGAAAGATGCGCAGGGCAGGCCAACCGATCATCGCCCAGTCGTTGACTATTGCTGGGTGAATGAAAGGACTATGGATGATGTTTATCCGCTGCCAGTACCGCGCGAGATTTTCAAGGAATTAGCTGGTGCACATTTCTTTACTATGCTGGATATTACCAAGGCGTATCATCGTCTGCCCGTCGCCGAACTTGATCAGCCGAAGACAGCATTTACATGGGCACGCGAGCAGTACATCTATGTACATGCTCCGTTTGGCTTAAAAAATCTTCCAGCCCAGTTCCAGCACATTATGTCGTGCCTGCTCAAGGATTGCATGTTTGCCCGCGCATATATTGACAATATTGTCGTGTTCTCAGCTATGATCAACGAGCATATTAAACATGTAAGTATTGTAATTGAACGCTTGACTACAGCCATACTACCGCTAAATGTGGCCAAATGTCGTTTTGGCATGATGGCGGTTAAGCTGCTTGGTTTTGTCGTAAGCGGTGCAGGCCATTACGCAGACCCTGATCGTGTGCGTATAATCAGCCAGTGGCCGCAACCGACGACGCGCATGGAGCTGCGGTCATTTCTTAGAGTCATTAACTATGTTCGCGAATACCTTCCACACTTGCATCGCCTAACTCTGGTGCTAGATAAGTTGTGTGGCAGCCAATGCAATGGCCACGAAAAGATTGAACTTGACGCCGAACAGATAAAGGCGTTCAATGATCTCCGGAAGGAAGTGGCGGCGTCGATCAAGCTGTACCATCCGCAGCCCGATCTCCCGTTCTTTGTTGCAACAGATGCGTCGAATACTGGCATAGGCGCAGTGCTTTACCAGCGCGATGCGCGAGACAGGATCCGCATTATTAGCATTCAGGCGAAAACGTTGTCCACAACGCAGAGATGCTACCCAATCACGCAGCGCGAATTGTTGGCCTTGGTATTTGCATTAACTTCATTCCACAGATATTTGTCAGGGAGACACTTTACCGTGATGGTGGATCATGCCGCGCTCCTATTTCTACACTCAAAGCCACAGTTGACGGACATGGTTGCGCGCTGGTATACCACAATCCAGGAATTTAATTTTGGTATTGAGCACTGTCCGGGCATCGAGTATATTCTCCCCGATGCATTGTCCCGTCTAAATGTAACGACAGATGTCGGACAGGTGTGGACAGCAGATCAGCGCGAGGTAGTGGTACAATTTTACCAGAAACACCGTGGCATACTGCCACCACATCGCGCGTATGCTGGAGATGCAGGCTGGGACGTTCATGCAAGCGCAGATTTGATCATCTGCGCCAGGTGCCGCAAGCCAGTTCCAACTGGACTAACGGTTGAAATACCTGAGGGTTGCTACCTACGAGCAGCGCCACACTCCGGTTTGGCCATTCGCAGGATTGACGTGGCCGCGGGCGTCATTAATGCTAGTTTTTGAGGCGAAATTAGTATCGTCTTGGTAAATGCAGCCGCCGACGATTTTCGGGTTAATCGCGGCGACCGAATTGCACAGCTTATCTTTGAGTGTATTGCGCCAGTCACCCGTTTTATTCCTGTTACATCTCCGGCCGAGCTGTTTTCGACGAGCAGGGGGGTGAACGCTTTCGGTTCATCTGGTATCGCTGTAAATTCGGCGACTACATCAGAGATGATTAACGAATCGAATGCTGAAATACTAGCAGCTGCACATGCGCTGGGACACTACCGAGGTGCAGCACTGGCTGATGCAGTACGCGCAGAGGGTTTTCACTGGGACTCGTTAGACAATGACGCAGAAGAGGTTACCCGCAACTGTCCCCAATGCCTGGCGTTTTCACAGGTACGCCCGTGTTATGCTCCAGCAGTACCAATCACCGCCGCTGCACCAATGGATCATATTGCTATTGATCTCGCCAGCCCGCTGTTTGTTACGGAAGCCGGGAATACATACATATTGGTATTAACTGATGTCTTTACTCATTTCACATGCTTGGCGCCGCTGCCGGACATGACAGCGGCTGCAGTTGCGCGGGCACTAATTGGCGTTTTCTGTAACTTTGGTGCCCCTCGCATCATGCAGTCTGATAACGGGACCGAGTTTGCAAATGCAGTGATTGAGTACCTGGCATAGGGTACAGGTATCAAGCTATGTCGTGTACTTCCATACAATGCACCCGCGAATGGCCTCGCTGAACGCACAGTGCGCGAGGCAAAGTCGGCACTTCGCAAGATGGCGCTGGCGGTGACCACCGAGTGAGATTTCCATTTACCACTGGTGCAATTGGCAATGAATATGCGCTCACACAGAGCAATTGGAATGACGCCTGCCCAAGCAATGTTTGGCAGAATAGCGTGGTCAGCGCTAACACTCATGGGACAGCCATCAGAACTTTCTGACGAGTTGTCAGTTACGATGCTATCAGATTTCCGTGACAGAATTGTTCATCCAACTGTCGCGCGCCATTTATCTGAGTACCAGGCACGCATGAAGAAGAGTCTGGATGGAAACCGCCCGCGGGCTGAGTTTAAGATTGGCGATGTAGTGCTTGCACTGGATCCAATACGCAGATCACGCAATGCTCCCAAATGGCTCGGGCCCTTCCAAGTAGCAGCGATATCCAGGGGTGGAGCAATATCGCTAGCACCCCATGGTGGAGATGATGCTCCCCCGCCGCCTGAGCGCAATTGTGCACACCATCAACTGGTGCAGCTTGAGGAGGCGCCAAAGCCACTAATAGATCATTATGAGGTGGACCGCATTCTAGCGCATAGGCGCAATGGCAAGGCAATGCAGTTTAAAGTGCATTGGCGTGGATTCCCCAGCTGTGAAGACACTTGGGAATCAATTAGTGCTTTTCCTGATCCTGAGTTACTCACGGGTTATGCGAGCACCCTCGGGAGTCTCCGCTCAGCTAACGCTGTTAGGAAAGCAGTAGGTATGCCTCCCCAGAGGGCCAGGGACCTGCAACCCCGCCGTGGCTAGGGTACGCAGGGGATGATGTTGTTTGCAATGTCGCAGATTAGATCTGCAATCATTACTAACAATGTTGATTGGGCTTCCCCACAGCCCGATCCCTTTATAATAACATTTAGGATGGGTTTCTTGTGGAAACCGTGTTCTTTCTTTTATAATAGTTGTTTCTACAAATATACACTTGTAGTCAGTGACTTGTTGAAAGTGGGAATTAAAACGCTAAGGAAATTGACTATACAAACAGAATAGTCTACACGCAGTCCACAACACCGCCAATCGGGTGCATACCCCTTGTGGCTAAACTACTGCATACTTCTAATTTCAGAAAAGTCCCTGGCGGTGCTTGCGCCGCAATGCCTAATGGAACTTTCATTGTCTTTCCTGCACACAGTATAACTATATTTGGCATTGTCACATCATAGCCAGCATCATCATCAAGAGCCAACACTGGAAATGTTGCTTGCAGATGCAGAATAATAACTTTTATGTTGTCATCATTGTCATTCTGATCTACATCTATAGTCATTAGTGAAAGTTTTTCAAATTTTGCCAAAAGGTCATCCATTTCTGATATCTGCTCTTCCTGTGCATCAAAGAATACTTTGTCATCATCAGCTTTGTCAACCTTATCAACTGGTTCTGCCAGAATTGCAGCATTGTCCTCGTCATCTAAATTTGCCATTTCCATCACAGATGGATGCAACCATGATGCCCGTGAAAGTGCATCTATAGCTGTGTTTTGCTCACCTGGCCAATATTTCACAATTATGTCATATCTGCTTAATGTCTCAATCCAATGGGCATGCTGACCCAAAATGTCTGCCTGTGTGAACAAATATTCTAGTGCTTTATGATCTGTCTCAACAATGATGTCCTGGTTTAGCCAATGTTTCTATGTCCACAAACAACAAACAAGCCCAAGCAGCTCCTGTTCCATTACTGTATAATTGCGCTTGGCATCCATCAACTTTTTTGAGTAGTACACTAGTCGATGCCAGCACCCATCCTTGTCTGCTTGATATAAAACTCCACCAATAGCATATCCAGATGCATCCATCTCCACTTTTTTCGGCACTGTCGGGTCAAATGTCGCCAATACTGGTGTACTTGTCATAGCTTCCTTTAATTCAACAAATGCCTTCTGCACCACTTTTGTCCACTTGAATTCATCATTTTTCAACAATTCCGACAATGGTGCGGATATCTCTGCAAACTTGTTAATGAATCGGCAATAGTAGCCAGTCAGTCTGAGAAAAGCCCGAACATCTGTCAGCAACTTTGGCAATTTCCAATCTTTGATTGCCAAAATCTTCTCTGGGTCAGTTTCAACACTGCGGTCAGATAATACATGTCCCAGAAAACCAACGTGGCGCTGGTAAAATGCACATTTCTCCAGTTTAACATACTACTGGTGTTCACGCAATCTCTTCAATACCTTATGCAGTAATGCTGTATGCACTTTGTGAGGACGATTAGATGCAGAACTCACTTATGACGTCATAGTGGGAAAGGTGTTTACTTTAAACACTTAGCATGTTTATGTTTTCTTTCTAAATGTTTCCTTAGTCTTTTCACAGGGATTGAAATATATTGCCTACTTTATAGTTTATTCATCTTTACAGTTGGTAGCACCTCCTGCTATCTACCTTAAGCCGCAACCAGCCGCTAACAGCCGCAAACAATAGCAACCAGCCGCAAACAATCGCAAACTCTATATTAGCAGTAATTAAATACCTGCTCCCTCTTTTTCTTGCGCTTTTTAGCAAAATGAACGCCGACCAGTTTAGCCAGTTTATGGCTAGCGCAACTGCGCTACCAGGACAAACCCAGGCGCTAAAGTTCTCAGATTTTAAGGGCATCGTAGCCCCACTTATTCCACAGGAACAGAAGGCCAATGCAAAGTTTGCTCCAGATGCGGTAAACTGGCTTGTAAACGCAGACCGCCTACTAAATACAGCAGACTGCCCAGCAAAATGGAAAGTCACAGTTGCCGTGGATAGTCTACCCATTGAAAAAGCAAACAGATATTATGCCGACTGCGCAGAAATGTCACTAAATAGTGCACTGTGGACAAACTTTGAAAAGTTTGTAGCTGAACATTACAGCAACGAAGTTAATTATGTAGACGCCTATTTCCGCCTAACTGCACTGACTGCGCCAACATCTGTTGCAACTTTGGATACCTTCAGCGCCCAAGTAGAACAGTATGCAAAGTCAGCCAAACTTGGCGACCAGGCGACAATGTTGTTTTTTCTTTCGCAGATGCTGCATGGCATCATTTCGTGTGTTTTGATGGAGGCAAAAAATGACGAGCCAATCAAACTCAGCGTTGTTAAAACTCTAGCTGCCAACCACTTTGGCTCTCTCGCAATGGCTGCGCATGCGCCGATGGAGATAGATGCTGTGTCAGCTAGAGCCCCACCAGCAGAATTGGATGGTATCCACGGTGAGTACCGCAGATCGGCATCATTCCCGTCGTACAATGCTGTCCGCGAATTCGCGACCAGTGAGGAATACGAGGACCGCCGCAAGAGAGACGTTTGTCTTGCCTGTGGCGACGCTAAACAGAAGCTAAGGAAATGCCCGCAACACGGCCCAAAAGGCCAGCAGAACTGAGGGATGGTGAGCCTGCAGTTCTGATTAGCAATGTAGCCATCACTTCAGTTTTTAATAAAAGCATGGCCGAAATTTCACCGCAAGAGCAGTTCTTGGCTTACGCGTGCATTAATGGTTGCAAAGTTCACATTCTGATTGATAATGGATCGCAAATTACAATCATTAATAGTGCAACTTGTGAACGCCTGGGACTCATAACAAAATGCCTAACTCGCACGCAGCCAGTACATGTCGCTAGTGGTGAGAATTATCATGACTCTACGCACTCATGCCGAGATGCGTTAAAGTTCTCAGATGCTGTGACATTTGCAGTCACTTGTCTGGTGCTCCCCGTCACTGTGGATGTAATCCTTGGTAACGACTGGTTGCGTATGCATGATGCCACGATTAAATGCAAACAGGATATTTTGTCATTTTGTCTCGATGGCCGCGATCATAAAATTCGCGGAATAAAATCACATACGACGCACAAAAAGAACAGAATGACAACCACTGCTGCAAATGTTTATGCTGCGCCGATGACGGCCGACATGCTTGAAAACGCTATCGCAGATGGTGAAGTCGCTGAATGTGGCTTTATCAAGCATGATTGGCGTAGCGGCGACTCTGTTCAGGTTGCTGCACTTTCATCGGTGCAAGAAAGCACACTCAGGGACCTATGCAAATGCTATGCAATGGTACTCGAGAATCCGCCTGAAGGCCGCCCGCCTGCTGGTGGGCTTGAAATGGAAATTCATATCCAGGAGGGCAAGGCGCCAATTTCTCGTGCACCATACTGACTTTCGCATACTGAACTAGCAGAACTCGATCGCCAGCTCGCTGATCTGATTAAAAAGGGGTACATACGCCCATTGACGTCGCCGTGTGGTGCACCGGTACTTTTTGTCAAAAAGAAGTCCAGGGAACTCCGCCTTTGTGTTGACTATCGTGCCCTGAATGAGATCACAATCAAAGACACATATCCGATGCCATGGATCGACGATCTGATTGACGATACGCGTGGCGTGCAGATGTTCTCGAAAATCGATCTAGCACAGGCATATCACTAGGTACGCATCCGCGATGAAGATATCCTGAAAATGGTATTTCGTACAAAACGAGGATCTTTTGAGTACACCGTTGTACCATTCGGACTTATAAATGCTCCCGCTGCATTCCAGCACATGATGAACCATGCACTTTGTGATCAATTGGGTAAAACGTGCATTGCTTACCTTGATGATATTCTGGTTTTCTCGTGCAATCCGGATGAACATGCCCGTGACATGGAAGCTGTACTTGCATGCCTACGCGACAATAATCTGCATGCAAAGGCCGAGAAGTGCGAATTGTTCACAGAATCCATTGACTTCCTTGGCCACGTTTTATCAAAAAATGGCGTTGAAACCGATCTGCGCAAGGTTGAGGCAATTCGCAAGTGGCCACTGCCCAAGTCGCAGACTGATATCCATGGTTTTCTTGGACTCAGCAGCTACTACTGCCGGTTCATTAAGAACTATGCACAGACTGCGCTTCCACTAACTGATTTGCTGAAAGGTGATGCTTTTACCTGGAATGCCGATGCTGAAGCTGCTTTTCGAAAATTGCAGGAACATCTGTCGTCCGCGCCGATTATTCATCAATTCGATCTGCAGTGCGAGACTCGTATTGAAACAGATGCTTCCAGTACAGCAATCGGCGGCGTATTACACCAAAAGCATGACAGCAAATGGTGCCCAGTCACATTTTATTCACTAAAGCTAAGCGACAGTCAATGCAGATGGCCAGTGCACGAATTGGAGTTCTTTGCTGTTATCCACGCACTCACGACCTGGCGCCATTATTTACACGGAATTCGTTTTGAAGTTGTGACAGATCATCAATCCATAGAATCGGTCAAAATGCATACCAAGTTTTCTGACCGACAGATCCGTTGGTTGGAGATGTAGCAAGCATTCGATATGGTATTAAAATACCATGCCGGATCTTAAAATGTTGTCGCTGATGGCCTGTTTCGCTCACAAATTTTACAGCCAGATATCTGCTTAGATGAGCATAAGCGCAATGCTTGCCTAATGCAATTGCCGCTGCAACTGCTAAAGCCCACACCCGCGCTTTTACCAACACCGACGCCAGTACATATGGATGCTCCAATGCCCACCAATAACTTGGTGCCTAATCCACTGCCGGATACAATGCCTGCATCACTGCCTGCTCTGGCGCCTGCTTCAGAATCCGCACTGACACCCGCCCCACTACCCGCCCTGCCGAATGACGTTGAGGATTTAATATCAGCGTTTGACAATTTAAACATCAGCGTGGTTTTTACCGATCCCGCCGAATCATCAACAATGGATGTTCAACTTTTGCACGAAGATGCACAAATGCCGGTAAAAGCACATGCCGATGACGCCGGATTTGATATCCATTGCGTTTCAAAATTTTCTCTGGAATCATACGAACTATCGCTGGTGTCCACAGGAATAGCCGCTCGTGCTCCGCTAAATTCTTATTTGCATATTGCGCTGTGCAGCGGATTGGCATCCAAAGGTGTCGATGTTATATAATATTCTATGATATTATATATTGACTCTCTGATTAAATGTCAGTCACTCACAGTGATGATCAAAGAGTCAAGGGTTACCTTTTATACAAGGAGAGTATTTCATATAAATAGCAGTAGTTCTTCTGATGTTAGAAAGGAATACATTAACTTGTTCTAAAGTCAACTTTTTCTACAACAGTCGAAGTACTTGGCGGTGTGGTTGATCAGAATTATATAGGCGAGATTAAAGTCTTGCTATTTAACAGTTCTCACGCAAATATTGCTATTGCCACCGGTGACAGAATTGCACAGGTTATTCTGATGATGATCGCGCATCCACAATTGGTGCAAGTTGATAAATTTTCCAACACGGACTACAGAACTGGTGGATTCGGTTCTTCAGGGATGGGGAGGACTCCACTTGCACGCATGGCAGCGATCAAGACGCTGAAACTTCCGACTAGCACCAATGCATCAGACTCTTATCTCGGTGATGCACAGCTCGAACGGATTGCACATTTATTGCAATCGAGTGATGATATACAGTCTAAAAGTGCAAAAGAAACCGCAGCTAAGTATCATATGCATCAGGGCACGCTCTTTAAGAAGGGGTGCCACTGCATTGGTAAAAAGGCTGATCATTTGCTATTGATGCGCGAATTTCATGATTCAGAAGCAGCAATGCATCCAGGAGTTCGCAAAACACATGAGCATTTAAGTGAAATATTTTACTGGCCCGGGATGTACGTCGATTGAAAGGAATATGTGCAGACCTGCGACAAGTGCCAGCGAGTAAAGAATAGCACACAGCCAAGTGACAGACCACTGCAGCCATTGGAGATTCCATGGCGTAACTGGTCGAGTGTGAGCACGGACTTTATTGTGAGCCTACTGAAAACGAAAGATGGCTTTGATGCAATCATGGTGGTCATAGACCGTTTATCGAAAATGGCACACTTTATTACAACACATACGATGGCAACGGCACAAGAGACAGCGCAACTTTACTTGGAACAGCTTTATCGTTTACACGGCCTGCCAGAATCCATTGTGTCTGACCGCGATCCCAAGTTTACTTCATCTTTCTGGCGCGCTTTGTGGAAGCAGACTGGTACTGAGTTACAGATGTCAATAGTGGGTCATGCACAGACTGACGGGCAAACAGAACAGGTTAACCAGATGCTGGAAGCCATGTTACATGCAAGCTGCAATAATCATCAAAACAACTAGAAAGCCCTACTGCCGTTAGCCGAGTTTGCATATAATAACCGCAGCAATAGTTCGACTCAGCACAGTCTGTTTTATGCAAACTACGGATTCCATCCAGCGACGGCCGCGAACATTGCATTTAATGCCAACGCGGATGACCCCAACTCAAATGAAGTGCTGTCAAGAATTGTAGGCATTGGTGAAGAAGTCCGTGCAAATCTGGAGCATGCACAACTTCGCTGGATTGACAACCATGACAAAAACTTGCATGAGCCTAATGTAAAGGTCGGCGATAAGGTTATGTTATCCACACACTTTACAACGCCGCCTTATTTGCAGAATCGCTCAAACCACTCACTGCAGCACAAATGGTCAGGCCCATACACAGTGATTAAAGCAGTTGGTAAGAATGCTTTTAAACTTGAACTGCCACCTGATATGCATATCCATCCAGTGGTTTCCTGGTCATATCTCAAGAAGTCAATGAGTCAGACCGTTTTGAAAACTGCAAACTCAATAAGCCACCACTGGTTGAAGTAAATGACCATTTGGAATACCGGATTGAAAAGATTGTTTCACACCGGAACTACAGGAACAAACGGCAGTATCTGGTGCACTGGGAAGGCTATGGCGAGAGTGACTGGACATGGGAACCTGAGACTGCATTTACCAATGCAAAGCAAGTACTTAAAAAGTACAAGGACGCCCAAGGGCTCAATGGACATGCCAGAGTCTAGTCCTAAGAAGGGGCGAATGTGAGGATGATTAGACACGGAACTCACTTATGACGTCATAGTGGGAAAGGTGTTTACTTTAAACACTTAGCATGTTTATGTTTTCTTTCTAAATGTTTCCTTAGTCTTTTCACGGGGATTGAAAAATATTACCTACTTTATAGTTTATTCTTCTTTACAGTACTGGTGTTCATTTGCTTCAATTGATTGCTGGTGCTTGCAGTATTTTTCTGCCATGTCAACATTAAGAATGTCCTCATCCTTGTCCTACTAGTGGTGAAACAACATTAAATATGACCAATAGTATTTTTCCAAATCAGTCAGCAGACTGTAATTTGCATACCATAGAATTTTTGTGTGCCGACATGGCCGAATAAATCCACTGATACCTTGAAGTGGTATCCAACTGTCAGGAACTGATACTCAGAAAATAGAATCATCATCTATGGCATCCAATTCCTTATTATTGTCATTGTCGCTGTCTCCATCTCCTCCATTGTTATCTCACTCAGATTCTAAAACTCATTGCCGCTGATTATGTGTTGTCTTAATCCATTTGTAGTTAGCTGCAAAATCTGCCAAAGTTAACTGATCCATCTCTGGTGGTTCTGTTAATCGCTTAACATAGTAGTCAAGGACATTTTTTGCAAAGCAATCCATGCTACCTGCATTTTTCTGAGCAAGCTATTGCAGAATGTCTTGAGGCAACAGCATGCGCACATGTTCACTTCATGGAGTGATAGCAACATAAATATCCCTTCTTGTAGAATCAACCATTGACATTTGTAGCAAATTTTAGGCTGCCTCCTATACCGATATTTCGCTGTGGTTGTAGTGCACATTAAGAAAGTTCTAGAGCACTTCTCGAATTGGCTGACCCTCATTAGTACCATTAGAAACAATCTCTTCCAATAGCTTGCTTGTTCCACGATTAGATTTGTTAATAATAAATTATCATCTCTCCTTTATGGTCTGGCTCAGCTCACTTGGTTGTGTGAATGGTTCGGTTCCGAGTAGTAAAAGTTTTCTTCCCTATAAGAGTTTTTTTTATTTGTTAGAAACAATAAAACCTTTGTCGTCTTTAAAACAATTCGTTATGAGCCCTGCTAGTTTCCAACTAAGCCATCTTTTTGTTTGTTTTGTGAGTTTACTATTGTCATCTGAACAACAAGTTTGAATCTTTGCTTTTATACAAATTTGAACTATTTTGATTGTCTTCTGAAATGGCCTCTGTTTGAGTAACTTTAATAGGGGTTTACTAGTAGTCACTAATACAATCTTCAAACAATCCAAAACAAACTAAAGAAACCTATTGTTTTTAACCCACAGGGTAGTGTATATATACCAACATGTACATATGCGCAATTAGCCTGATATGATTCTTTAATCCATATCACATTCACCCCTTCTTGAAGAACTGACTCTGGCAGTTCTCACTTCAGCCCATGATCCTTCTTGTAGCAGTCCAGCATGGACTTTGCATTTCAGAGGTGCAGTTCAGGTTCCTAGGTCTGCTTGTCTGTTGAGAATCCTTGCCACTTGACCAAGTACTTGTGTTTCTTGCATCTAGTGTGGTGGCTAACAATGGACTCAACGACATACTCCAAATGTCCATCAACTTCCACTGGAGGTGGTTCCATCAGATATTTGCACTGAAACTCTGTGGGCTTATGATATTTCTGGAGGTATGACACAGATATTACTGGATAGATGTGAAGTGTGTCAGGAAGCTTCAGCCAGTATGCGTTCTTGCCGACAGCTTCAATAACTTCATAAGGTCCCCACCACTTGTGCTGCAGCGAAGCACTTGGTCGGTTCTGCAAATAGGGTGCTGTGGTTAGTTTGGATGAGAGAAGAACAAGATCGCCTTTCTTGAACTCAACCTTTTCGATCTTTCAGTCATGGCTCTTGATCATCTACAGCTGTGCAAACTCAATATTTTCCCTAACCTCTGCATTGACCTTCCCCAGCTTATCCAGGGTAGTACTGGGCAACAAATCATCTTGCTCAACGTCAAATACCAAATCTGCGGCTGTATGCAGGTTGTAACCACAGTTTGTGTAAAATGGGCTGTGTTTCATTAAGCCATTAGTGCGGTTGTTATATGTAAATTTGGCCTGTGTCAGCAACAACTTCCAGTCAGTCTGGCAATGGTTGCATGTAGCATCGACTTTAAAACCTGATTTATGTGCTCTGTCTGTCCATCTGTCTGTGCATGACCTACCATCGACATATTCAGCTTTATGCCCATGTGCTTCCACAACTCCTTCCAGAACGATGATGTAAATTTCATATCCCAATCCAACACAATCGACGTCGGTAACCCGTGTAGATGATAGACTTACTCAAAATACAACTGTGCTGTCTCGCGGGCGCTGGCTTCATCTCGAGTAGTGATGAAATGATCCATCTTTGAAAGTCTATCGACGACTACCATTATCACATTGAAGCCATCTTTCGTTTTCGGTAAATGCATAATAAAATCCATGCTGACATCTGCCCAGTTGCGCTTTGAAATTGGCAATAGTTGCAGTGGCCACTCAGACATTTTATTGCTTGATTTTGTCCTCTGGCACTTATCACAACCATGTACATATTCTGTGCAATCCTGGTAAATACTCAGCCAAAAGAACAATTCTGAAAGTGCACAGTATGTCTCTCCTTTGCCTGGGTGCAATGCACTGTCATGGAACTTGCGTAAAAGCAATTCGCAATCCTGCCAGTTTCCCACGCATTTGTGCCCCTTCTTGAAGAGTGTGTCATCCTGCATATGATATTTTGCAAGCGTTTTCTTTGCCGCCATTGATTCTGGCACCTCACCTGATACCAACTGTTTTGCAATCCGATCCAGTCTGCTGTCACCTTTAAATGAGTCATCAAGGTTTGTGCTCACTGTTTTGCCAAGGAATTTAACGGCAGCCATCTGTACAGCCACTATTCTCCCCATCCACGAAGAGCCAAACCTGGCTGACCCATGCTCCGAATCATCCAATTTATCCACCTGCATAGCCATCGGTAATTCAATTTTGACTGGAATCAGCTGTGCAATCAGATCTCCACAAGCAAGTGAAACTACTGCTGATCCCGTGTTCAGCAACATCACCTTTATCTCGCCACAATAGCAGGCATCAATAATGCCTCCAAGTAATGCGACACCTTTCTTCACCAATCTGTTGCGTGGTGCCAATTGCAGAAAAGTACCTGCCAGTACCTTGGCTGCGATGCCCAGTGGAATGGTTACTTGCGTTTTCGGAGCAATATTGATTGGCTCAATGCAGCTCACATCAAATCCAGCATCATCATCATGTACTTTAACAGGTAGTACCACATTATTATGTAGCAACTGTACCTTCATTGAATTTGATTCCGATTGCAGTACAGTTAGTGTGCTTAATGACCAGCAGCTCAGCACATCTATCAACTCATCCATGTTGTGTGCTGCAGGTGTGGCTGCCGAAACTGGTATGGTCAGTGATTTGTGTTGCCCCGCCAGTTCAGTAGGCGGCTCGGGCACTGTCAGTTCATCCACATGAGGTGGGGTAGTGGTTGGGGTTTCAGGTTTTGCCATTGTCATAGAGGTGGCTTGTTCCACTTGCACGGCATTGTTTGTCCTCTTAGTGAGAACCCTGTCGGTCTGCATTGTCAATGATTGTGAAAGACTGTCGGCTACTATGTTCTTGCAGTACTTTCGGTATACTGGATTAAACAGGAATTGTTCAATGATGCCAAGCCAATGCTGCTGGCGCTTAGACAAATTGCTTTGCATTTGGATGTACTTAATTGATACGTGGTTGGTGATAAGCTCGAAATCTGTGCCTGCCAAATAGTGCCACCATATGCCTAGCGTGGCCACTATCGTGAGTAATTCCTGCTCATGTATGGGGTAGTTCTGTTGCATCGGCATCATCTTTGCCAAATAGAATGCTACTGGTTGCCAATTACTGCTGTGTTTCTGATGAAGAACTCCGCTGATTGCTGTTCCTGAAGCATCCATCTCTATGCGGATTAGTAAGTTCAGGTCAAATTGCTGCACAATCGGCGTGGAAGACAGTTGCTGCTTGAGTTTGCGAAACACTGCATTGGCCTGCTCATTCCATGCAAATGATGATAGCACCAGTATATCTGTCATCGGCACTGCTATCTTTGCATAGTCCTTTACAAACCGTAAATAATAGCCACTCAAGCCTAAAAATGTGTGGACGTTGGTGGTCAATTCTGGCTTTTCCATTTGCGAATGGTGGGAACCTTCATTGGATGCATTGCAACACCATATTTTGACAGCTGGTGGCCAAGCAAATCGATTGATGTCTAAAAGAATGCACACTTTTTGGGTTTCGACCACAGATTGTGCTCCTTTAGCCATGTGAGTACTGCATCCAAATCGCACACATGGTCCTGCATGTTTTATGAAAATACCAGAATGTCATCCAAATACATGATGCACATCTTACCTAGCAAATCCATCAATGTGTGATTCATGACTCGCTGGAAAATGGCCAGTGCATTTGTTAATCCAAATGGAACAACTGTGTATTCAAACAAGCCGGATTTCATATGAAATGCTGTCTTTGGAATGTCCTTGTCATGGATGTGCACCTGATGATATGCTTGGACCAGGTCAATTTTTGAGAAAATAGTTGTGCCGCATGTGTTGTCAAGCAACTCCTCTATCCTTGGCATAGGAAATGCGTCGCAGATCATTTTTTGATTTAATCCATGATAGTCCACACATAGTCACAGCATGCCATCCTTCTTCTTCACAAACAGCACTGGAGTGCCCCATGAGCTCGAGGAAGGTCTGATATACCCTTTCTTCAGTAACTCGGCCAATTGCTGCTCCAATTCCATTGTTTCTGCATGTGCTAAGTGGTATGGTGGCTTAGCAATGGGCACCATGCCCTCCTTCAGGTGTATTTCTATCTCAGGCCCACCCTTTGCCGGCGGTCCCGTTGGTGGCTCATCTAGAATGCCTGCATACCTTGTGTATAATTTTTCCAGCTGGTGTTCTTGCGATGTGGATATTGCTGCAATTTTCACACTGTCATCTGGCCATTCCAATCAGATCCAACCCCACTCATCAATCTTGTTGTTTTTGTAAGCGAGTTCTAATCCATGTATCAATAGTATATGCATTTTGTTCAGCAACTTTGGTGCATTATTGCCATGAATAATTTGGCAGCTGCTGCAGGGTCCAAGTTCCACAATATCGGATTTACAATTGATAACACCTGCATTGCTTTTCAACCAATCATTGCCAATAATGACATCTTTGGTGATTGCCAAAACTAAACATGCAACTGTCACCATTGCCTCCAGGAATTCAATAGTAATAATGCAGCACTCTTCAGCAGCTTTGTATATCTGACCACTTGCCATGCACGTCAGTTGTAGGGGTGTGAGTTTTTCTGTGTGTAAACATAAGCGCTCACATATTCTTGGATGTACTATGCTGATTTGCAATCCATTGTCAACCAGTGTGCATATGGCATAGCCGTCAATATAACCATCGACCAGCAATTGGTCTGCAGGGGAGATTTCTTGGTAAACTGTTTTGTTACTAATACCCGAAACAGCTACCAAAGATAAACTAGGGACTAAGGACTCCCATCCACTTAATCCCTTCCCCCTTTTGGGCAGTTAAGTGAGCACTTGCCCCAGATGTGTTCATCGCTGGCGCAACCAAGACAAAGATTCTTGCCTGCACGTCTACAATATTCTTCCCAAGAACCGCAATGTTTTGCAACTTTCTGGTAAAGTGGCATCTTTGGGAGCCCGCTCTTCTTGCCTGCAGTAAATGACGAAATATTGTTAATCTCATTCATGGCATCCAGCATTTCAGTGTCCCTATGACCTGTTGAAAGTGCATCCACATTTATTGCATTTGCTGCGTGAAATTGTAACCTTCCTAGTGCCACTACATCACCCCATTCCAGATTTTCATCTCTGCGGGCATTCAGAATAAGCTGTTGTTGTACCACTGTCAGTAGCAATACCACCAATTGCCTCACAACATGCTGATCCTCAAGCTTGTCACTGCATTGGAAAGAAAGCATGGTGAACTTGGACAAGAATTCCTCAAACGATTCCAAATCCATTGGAAGGTGAAGAAATCTTCGCTGAGCTTCGGCATCCAGCTTGGAAATAGCACCACTGTAGTGTCTGGTCAGAACTGAAACTGCAACAGCCCAAGATCTGTCATCCAAATTACGCTCACGGCAGTGCATATGGAAAGCCTCCTAGTCGCTTAGCGGCAGTATCGAAAGAACTACCAAAACTTTCTAGTGGTCAGTCGCTTGAGCTTCATCTATCATACGGCTAGCAGATTCTAGCCACTGTCCAACTGCCAAGCTCTTCTTTCCCTTCTTTGACTGAAGTGGGGGAACCATAGCAGCCATTTGCACAAACAGTTGTGAACATGCAATGTCTGTCAACATGCTCTGTTGAGCTTGCATGCTGGCCTCTGACTGTGGCTGCATTTGCGACATTCTTTTATTAACAGCCACAAGTTGCTCCTGCAAATTTACCACCTGCTGCACCATATTTGCTACTTGTTTTTCCATGTTAAAATGATCACTACTAGTAGCATAGCAGAGGTGCTACCAAATTTAATAAGGGTTCACTAGTAGTCGCTAATACAATCTTCAAACAATCCAAAACAAGCTAAAGAAACCTATTGTTTTTAACCCATGGGGTAGTGTATATATACCAACATATACATATGTGCAATTAGCCTGATATAATTTTTTAATCCATATCACAGTAACTGTGATGCTGATTGGCTGCATCAGGGGCACTCACCTTGGCCACTCATCACAGAGGGTATATAATACCCCACAGCTGGGCCTTAATTGTTGTTTATGTTTCCTTAGTTCTTTTATAGGGATTCTACTCTATTGTTTATTATAAATGCTAAAAACCATCTTCACAGTAGGCCATAAACTTGCATTGTTTATTCTCATATGCTTTTTGGTATTCAAATTTCATGAACTGCACTCATCTAATGCTATACAAGCTGTATAGCTTGATGTTCCATTATTACTCATTGTAGTGTTGTGTTTGGGGGAAAAGCTGACAGAGTAGTACCATCTAAAACTATTACAAGACAAGCAGCAGAGAAGTGCCATTGTAGAAAAGAATGTTTAAGATTTAGAAATGTATTTTGTTCTAAGGAGAACCCTGACCAAGTTGGTCACAGGTCTCCTATTTAAATAATAAAAAATTCTTACTAATGCATATTCTTGGAGTTACAGGAAAAGTAGCTTGCTCCATTGTGCACCTTTGATCGAGACTTGTCTGATTGGGAGGGAAGCATTTCCCTTTCCCTGCATATGCCCTACATATCAGGGGAAGGGACATCCCCTTCCAGGTTCCGCAACAGTAGAAAATTTGTGCTGTAAAATATAACCAAGAAAAATTGCAAAAAGTTGCCAACAGTTACTGAATAAAGAGAAGAAAGAGAAGAAAAAGTTAAAAAACATGCAAAAAAAAGGATAAAAAAAATGCCCTGTAGGGCTGATTGGCCTTAAAAAAGCTGTTATTTCTAGGTGGGTTTAAAGGGGGTGTAATTGGTGGGGATTTTCAATTCTGACCCACCTGACCCCAGCAGGGGAAACCAATGATAACCCTTATATATCAACATGATCTGATTCCGCTAATCAGTATCATATCATGTATTTCATAAGCTGATACAGCTTTTTTCAAATGTCTCATTAGTTTTAGATTACTGAGAACCATAACTGGAAGAATAACTATCAGATCCCCAACCAGATCTATCTGAAAATCCTCCATCACTCCTAATGGGTTTGGGAGTTTTATAATAACTAATTTCTTCTTCTATATCCAGTTCTGTTTGGGTCCAGCTATAAGGCTCTTGGGGGGTTTTGGTGAGTTTAGGATTATGTTTCATAAGAATACTTGTAAGAGTATTTTCAACATCATTTTCTATAGATTTGCTTTTTTTTGCAAGAATTTCTTTATAATTATAATTTCCAGAAAGTATAATAACAAATACTATTTTAAAACAATGATTGGTTGTGTCAAATCCTAAATATACCTTAGCAGTTTTAGCCATACAATTGTGTCTCTTTAATACTTTTGAAATTTCTTTCCATATTTCCTCATTCTGATTAGGATTACAGTCTGAAAATTCTTTAATAAAATGAATACATTTTACTTTACCTGTCTCTTCATCACTGAGGAATTTAACCACAACAGTAGGCATCTTTTATATTTAAATACTATTCAAATATGTATAATAGGTTACATTAATGGATAATTCAAAAAACATTGAAGGTAAAGCAAAAGGCTTTTATACTATAGATTATAATTTTTTTAAAGTATGTGTATAAAATGTATCTGCACTAGTTAAAAAATACTTTAATACTTAATATACAATAATTTGTTTTTTAATCAAAGAAATTGGTTAATTAATTCGCAACAATTAATTAAATAATCTAGAAATAAAATATTAAATTACTAGTTTATAAATTTATAGCAGGCTTATGCTATAATCAAACTTTGGTAGCTAAAAATTTTATAGTAATATATGCCCAAGTATTGCAAAAGTTTAATATAATCTGGCAGAGGTATACTATTCATGTCAAATATCAATGGCAGAATGATGCTATAAAAACTGTTAAAAAATATAAAATGTGTTTGACTCTGAGGGGTACATTGTGTTGGAAATAAGCACTGCTTTGATTTTCCATCCCTAATCCTGCTTCTCTTCCTTATCTTTCTTATCACACCACATGGGTCACTAGCATAGTGACATCCATGCATGTATGGTGTGATCTTCCTTTTATGGCAGTGTTTACTGTCAGCCCATGGTGCTTTCAGTGTTATCTTCACCAACAAGAACACTGATTGTGAAGATGGTTTTAGCGTTTATAATAAACAATAGAGTAGAATCCCTATAAAAGAACTAAGGAAACATAAACAACAATTAAGGCCCAGCCGTGGGGTATTATATACCCCACTGTGATGAGTGGCCAAGGTGAGTGCCCCTGATGCAGCCAATCAGCATCACATTCGCCCCTTCTTAGGACTAGACTCTGGCACGTCCATTAAGCCCCTGTGCATCCTTATACTTTTTCAGTACCTGCTTGGCATTGGAGAAGGCAGACTCTGGCTCCCATGTTCTGTCATTCTCACCATAGCCTTGCCAATCCACAAGGTACTGGCGCTTGTTCCTGAAGTTCCGATGAGAGA
>KZ303545.1:7283-37721 GCA_002705745.1 Coemansia reversa NRRL 1564 | reverse complement strand
GAATCAAGGATTTACACCATATATGCCGGTACAGGGCGATAGTGCAAATGTGCCCGCGGCTGGCAAATTTCTGGATCTTTGGCGCAGCATACTAGTGGCTGCGAAAGAAAGCATTGAGCGTGCACAAGAACAGTCGCAGAAGTACCATGACAAGAAACGTGTTGAACTAAAACTAAATGCTGGTGATGAAGTACTAGTTTCGATGAGCTTGACGTCACCCAAGCATCTTCAGTCCAATGACAAGCGTACGCTCTGGGACAAGTGGCACGGACCATATAAAGTGATTGAAGCTAAAGGGCCAAATGCCTACAAGCTTGATCTGCCATTGACACTCAAGATCAATCCGGTGATCAATGTGGATCATCTTAAATGATACCAGACCACAACTCACTTCCACTTTACCAATTATCACCCGCCACCAGATATGATTGAGGATCAAGTCAAATGGGAGGTTGACAGAATTGTTGACGAGCGCTCCATCACTGACAAGACAACTGGACAGAAGACCCGACAGTTGCTGGTTAAATGGGTTGGCTACGATGACGCGGATAATTCCTGGGAACCCGCTGATGCCTTCAAGAATGCCGATGAAGCAATTACAAAGTTTCGCAAATTGTACAAAGAAAGCAAACGACCTATGCGACGCTCCCGACGCATATGCAACAAGAACAGCGTGACAAGAGTTTAAGTTGGGAGGAGTGTCACGCGCATTAATCAATTAGCAAGACACATCAAGACCCTGCGATCAGCAGGTAAACATAGTATATAAAGTTTACATGTTCTTCATATTTCAATAGTAAACTTTACCTTCGTTTTTAATCATTACATGGCGGCACCTGCCGCCGCCACGGCCGCAAGCCCGAAGGGCATGCAGGTGCCGATGTTAGCGGGCCTGATCACGTCCATCGCGATGAGCGCTGAACACTCAGCACAGCAGAACGACGCCGGCGAGGCCACGTCTGCTGTTGCTGTGACTGAACAAACCAGCGCCCACCGCGAAGAGGATAATGATGTGTACATGTCGGTTTCGCAGAATCCGCTAAAATGCAACAATCGTGAAGAGAGCGACAATGAGCGCCCCGCCGCGGATGCTGCACAGGGTTCCGGCAGAACCGCAGCCAGCGCCAGCAGAATACATGGCGTTAAGACCCGGGCACAATCCAAGGCAGTCTCAGCTGCCAGCGATGCTGATCTGGGCTCCCCTCGTTATTGAGGCCCGCCGAGAACACCTCTCGGCAAGAGCATGATCCCGCCCTTTCTGGTCACGACCCGACAGATGCTGGATATGCTCGAACACCTACTAGCATACCATCCGTGATGAGTAATCGCAATATGCGTATAACTCGCCCACCAGCGTATCCCCCCTCATCACATCATGCCGCCCCGCAGGGGCGTTTAACATCCATATACTGCGCTGCTCCGTCAGCGCACCTATCATCATCTCATAGCGCTGCTCCGTCAGTGTGCCCAACGTCACTACATGGCACTGCCTCGTCCGCACGCACACTACCAGCCCGTAACGACATTCCAATAGCAGACCCGCCAACTACCCACACTCCTACACTGACACCCCGCCACCCGGCGAACGCGGCTCGCATACAGCAGCGGAACACAGTCACCGCGCCATCGCGTCAGCAAAACATATCCCGATCATCGCATCCACAGCGTCAGCCGTACCCGATCCCAGCACCGGATAGAACACCGACAGTAGACAGTGCCCCGGTAGCCGCCCCCACATCGCCCCCGCCCAGCACTTCGCAGACAGGCCCTGCAGCCCAGTCGCGATCACAACGGGCTGCCGCGCATATGTAGCATGCCACCCGCACTCATGATATTCTGAATCAGGAACTATTCTGTCACAACATTATATATCTGAGGATAGGTAGGACTGCCTACATGTCAGCAGAAGATAGACGCAACAACACCTGCTGATACAGGATGTCTAACGACCGGGAAGTAAAACTGGCGATGCTCCTGTCAAAACTAAGATGCGGCAGCTCACGCAACAGCGATGCAGTCAACATTGCATTTTTACAAGAGTTCAAAATGATCGATGCACCGAGCGAAGTTCTGGCACACCAGTACCCTGAATATCAAGTATTCACCGCGCGGCCCCGCACGAACCAACTTGGCACCCACGATACTGCAATCCTGGTACACCACGAGCTTGCCGAAGCTCGGCTCAAAGAAGCAGCAAGTTGTGCCCGCGCAACTTTCATAACGCTTCCCGATTTTGGTCTTCTGCTCGTATCGCTCCACGGCCCTTTTAAGAGGGAAGCGGACGACTTCCACCGAGAAATCGTCGCGACGACGGCTCTATATGTCGATGCCGGATGGTCACCGATCATCGCCGGCGATTTCAACATAGCCCCCTCACCGGCGGATCGTCTAACGTGGACATCCGAAAACAACAGTGAGCCCGCGCTGCTCCAGATGTATTCCAATACATTGGACGTAGCCAACGCATGCGAGACGCTCATCTCTGACCTAAGGGATTCGGAGGCCAGGGAAGATCACATCCCGCACTACACTTTCTGTGAAGATGGTTTTAGCGTTTATAATAAACAATAGAGTAGAATCCCTATGAAAGAACTGAGGAAACATAAACAACAATTAAGGCCCAGCCGTGGGGTATTATATACCCCACTGTGATGAGTGGCCAAGGTGAGTGCCCCTGATGCAGCCAATCAGCATCACACTTTCAAGTGCGTTGTCGGGGACACCGTAACATACATGTCCCGTATCGACCACATCTTCGTCCCGTCGCAGATGCTGGACAACAACAACGCTCTGTACGCCGCTACTGACCTGGGTGATTTTTCTGATCACAAGGAAATCACCCTCCGCATCCCGTTCACTCAGTGCCTGTAGTACTTCACTCACCAATCCTACCGTTTGCCATACGACTTTATGTCAGATCCGATAAACGCGCGCGAGGTGGATGACTTGCTGGCAACTTTTGACAGATCCAATCCATTCGAATCCTACTGACAGATCCTACGCCAAATTGTCTCGTTTGCGCACAAGCGCAATAGCGAGAAACAGGATCAACTGGAGAAGGAGATTGAGCGGAACCATAAGCTATGCGCTCGTCTTGGCAACCGCTACAACGGAAAAGGCTGGAAATGGCACAAATCGCGGATCGCCGCCTTACAGGAGAGGGCCATCGAACTCACCGACAAGGCGGCAATCAACATCCAGTTGCGCGCATCCGCAAAGTGGGTCTGACTCGGCGACCGAAACCAGCACTGGCAATCAGTCATCACAAAAAAGACACTCCACCCATGTTGAACATCAGCGATCACCACTCTACACAAGAATGTGCCTGGGGATACTACATCAGGCCCCCTCGCAACTTCTTCTGAGACCATATGCAATGCTGTGCATCACTACTACTCCGCAATGTACAGTGAAGCCAACCCCGATCCGTCTGCGCTCGCCGACCTGCTTCAAAGACACCGAAGCTACATGGCGGAGCGCAACATACGACCACCAGACAATCTGAGATTGTCTATGCCGCCTTCATTTAGTCCCACAGAGATCAAGCACACGTGCGATCAGGCAGGATGACGCAAATCTCCGGGGCCTAACGGCACTCCCGCCGAGTTCTACATGGCATCGCCGAGAGCCCGCGAGATACTCTGGACTCTCGGAAATATCTGGCTGACAGCACCAGAGACAGTGCCATCGTGGTTCGCTGATGGTTTAATCACCATCCTTTATAAGAAGGGTGCATGAACAACGCTAGACAACTACAGGCCGATCAGCCTACTCAACGCGGACTTAAAGATTTTAACGTCCATCGTCGCCTATAGGATCGGCCGTTTTATGGAACAGGCCGTTTCACCGGAACAATTCGCGATCATCCCGGGCCGATTTATCACCGACGGGATTTACAAAATGCAGTCGCTAAGCCAATACCTAGACGCGACGGACACACAAGGCGCGGTGGTATTCCTGGACCAGGCAAAAGCATACGACAAAGTTTCTCATGCGACTCTGTTCAAAGTCCTTGAAAACTTTAACATCCCGCCAATGTATATTGCGGCAATCCGCACACTATACAGCATCTCCAGCTCGCAAGTCCTCGTCAATGGTGTTTGCACCGAGTCCTTTGCTATCAAGCGCGGTATTATATTAACAATAATTTAATTACCACCATATGTTCTTTACTTATATATAGTTAGTTTTCCCTTGCATCATTATGAGCGAGATGTTTCTTTAGTTTTACTTTGAACTAATATATTATTAACATAATATTTGCTATCAAGCGCGGTGTGCATCAGGGAGATGCCCTTAGCTGCGTTTTATTCATTCTCACTGCAGAGCTGCCTGGCTGTGCAATCCGCGATGCTATCACACCGATCGCAGTGTACACTCCGGCTATCCACAAGTCGCACATGCTGTATATGGACGATACTGCAGTGATACTCCAATCGCTGAAACATTGGCCGATTCTTCAAGGTGCACTTGATAAATACTGCGCCGCATCGACAGCTGTCTTCAACGCTGCCAAAACGGAGATCCTTACCTACAACCATCCACCGGGCGAGATACCGCCCAACCTACTGGTACAGCCCAAACAACCCGGCACCATCGTCAGATACCTCGGCGCTATGATTGGCAGCAAAGTAACCATGCAAACGCGCAAGGAGCTTGCTGATAAGCTGATTACCAGTGTCCTCGCTGTGGCACAGCGCACGGTCATCTGGCACTCGACACTGGAGGGACGGGCTTTTGCGCTACGGACATTTATTTATCCGAAGTTTGCATTCGCATTCAGATGCGAGCCGTTCCTCATGACGCAAGTTACTACCGCCGACAAATGCCTCCGACGCATTTTCTGGGGCCCTCTGAATGGTTTTCTGCGCACACAACTCTCCTCGCGTCCCCTGCGGGATGGTGGCTATGGCCTGCCATCTTTGGAAGCGGCTTACAAAGCGACGCTGCTGAAAATGGCGCGCACGTTCATTGATCTCACCGACAATCAGAACCCGCCGACTTTAGCAAGTCCCATTCCTGAGTGGCCAGAAATAATGCGCGAAACGTGGCACATTTCAACCCTCTGCCACACGCACCATCCCTTCCCAACCAGCCTTCTGGACATTGCCGAACGCGATATGAGCGCTGTTCTGTACAATCCGATCGCGCAAAACAACGCACAGGGCCAAGTCTGATCAAATACTTGGCCACCGGTCTGGCACAAGGTACTAGAGGTAATGTACAGCGGCATTCTTGCCAATAATGCCCGCCCACATCCTGAATACAGGCATGGTGACCCACTTGACGCACCTCTATTCTTCACACGCACTTTCGTTATCCCGACGACCAACGATTGGGTGACAATTTGCCGCACTCTATACAATATTGTCTTGCAGGACGATATTCACAGCCCGTATACACAACGCCTTATCCCACGGCTCATTCAGTGGCTGTGGACCACAGTCCCTGAGACAAGAGGCCAGCAGTACTACAATGATAATCTGCAACGCACCCTTGAGCACCATATGGACACCGTCGTGCTACCCATTATCTCGAGCAGAGAAATTACCAAAGCCCGCGGCCGATCGCACTACAGCAATTGGACTTGGGGCCGACTTGACGCACAAGCCCCGCAACACTCATTTGAACTGTGGGGCAACATGAAAGCGACCCGCGCTTTCCTGTTGATGGATCTGGAAATCCTTAAAATTCCACAATTCACTATCCCGGATGCCATGCTCACTCCTAAGAACAAAAAGGAGCAGCCATCCTGGCAAATGATCCAACGGATGCACGCTCCGCCATCTGTATGAAGCACGATCTGCCGCCTCTGCCTGAACTGGATGCCCGACTGAAGGGAGCCTGGTTGCCAATGCAGCGAGTCAAATGAGACAATCACCCACACTCTCAGCTGCCCGGATTTTGCATGCATACGAAATCTATTCTTCCCGATCTAGATGTCGATCGCACACAAGATCATCTCAGCCATCAGCAACGAAGCCGATAATGGTAGACCACTGGCCTACTTCCGATCGCATCTACCGCAACATGCACCAAGACTTGACAACTGGCTCGCACTGTCGTTTATCTGTTGGCAAGCATTTCTCAGCATTTCTTCCGAATCTGCCTGTGTGTTTTTGGATTGCTTTCAATTAGCCGCTGCCCTCATTGTTCACCTTCACTGGGTGGCACGCAACGATTCTGCTTACAGTTTCACTAATTGGAACACAAGACGCATGGCGATGCAATTCAAAGAAATATATCTGCGCTACACACATGCATATATTCCGCCACAATCACTGATCTCTAAATTTCTGCTCTCGGCGATGTATATTATACATGATGCTGCCCTTCCAAGTGGCACAGAGGATAACTCGCAAAGATCAAGGAACCCCCCATAAATAATTTAGCCGCGATCTCCCGAGAATAATCCCAAGCTCTCCACTCGGCCAGGTCACCTTGGATTTCCAAGAATCCTCACTCACTTGCCACTGTAGGTATCCTTAGTTTCAATAATTAGTTACCAAGCTCCTAGAACAGTCATTGTACAATAAGAATGTCTATAGAGCTAAGCAAGCATCTTTCTTCTTTTGTTGTCAGACTGTGCAAACAGCGCTGACAAAATAGACAGAAACAGAAGGGATCAAAGAAAAGGGAGAAAACTGAGGAATCGGGAGTGAGACAGAAGGTGTTTATTGGAATATTGTCATCAAGGGGTCTAAGTATTCCTCGGCATCTTGCTTAGCAACAACCCTTTTTATAGTCATTCTAAGGCAAGGTTAAAAGAAAGAGAAAATAGGAAAAAGAGTAAGAAAATGGTAGATGTTGTTTACACAATATAGAACTTGTTGAGATCAGTGGGTTGCAGGGATTACTATGGGAATCCCATTCTCTGCTGCAAAGGGACAATCAGTCATCACAGGGTTAGAAAGGGGACAGTCCCGATCTACTGTTTGAGGGGTCAGCAGTACAGATAATCTGTTTGTTGTTGTGAGTGCTGGGCTTAGTAGCTTAGATGGTTCACTCGGAGGCTTGGTCGGCTTGGTCAGCATTGTCGGAACAGCTTGTTCTGTTGGTTCACTAACATCATCACCCTCTCTAAGGGGTCGCCCAATCATTCGTGGTAGAGCAGCCCAGGGGCGTCTTGGTGGTAGTTGTTTGAAGAGGTAGGCATAACGAAGTCAGTTACCGTGATACCACACAGGTAGCGGTGCATCATTAGAGTCAAGTAACTCATACGTCGAGTTTGGGAAAGTACGTCCAATTCGGAATGGTCCAAACCACTTAGGCTGAAACTTCTGTGGTGCCTCATTACGAATCAGAACCCAGTCATCTGGAACCAGGTTATGGGGCGTCAGAGATAGTACAATACAAGCAGCTGCAGCTTCAATGTCGGCTAGGGAGCGTTGTGTTGCGAGCTCACATTTATCTTCAAGATCAGAAAGTACTTGAATCTGGTGCTCAATAGTAATTGCAGGATTCGGGTCATCGTCGTTTAACCATAGTGCAGGGTTCACCAGGTCACCAGGGAGTCTTGGTTTAGTGCTGTATACCAACATGAAGGGCGAATAACCAGTCGAGCGGTGAATTCATACGCGTGTGGCGAACAGAGCCTGGGGCAAGAATCGGTCCCACTGGTGTGTATGACCTTCGCAGTACTTCAATAGCATCTTACCTAGAATTCCATTGGTTCGCTCACATTTTCCATTTGTTCGTGGATGGAAAGCCGTCGTGCGTAGGTGTCGGATCCTCAGGTTGAGCAGGTAGTCTTCGATCACTCAGCTCATGAAAGCTGATCCGCGATCGGAAACCAATTTATCAGGGCATCCAAAGTTAACGACAATCTCGTCGTATATGAAGGTAGCGACGGCAGCGGCGGTCGCATGGGGAACAGCATGAACAACAGGCCAAGAGGTTGCGTAATCGACAGCAACTATAATCCACATGTTTCCGTTTGCTGTCTTCGGGAGTCGTCCAATAAAATCAATACCCCAACGACGGAAGGGCATGGTTGGCAGTAACGGATGTAACGGTTCAGAAGGGTGTTGATAGTCGGGGCCCTTTGCAAGCTGACATACAGAGCAGGTCTTCAACCAGGCACGGACATCACGATCAAGATTCGGCCACCAGCAGCGATCCTTAAGGTGGCTAACAACTGTGTTAATACCTAAATGTCCGAGTTGTTTATGCAACGTCATCGTCGTATCAGCTCGTAGCGCAAATGGTAGAAAAGGTACTTCGTTTTCATCATCTTTCCTATAATAAACAATTCGTTCATCAGAGTCAAAGCGTAAACACGGAGCAGTACGCATCAAAAGTTGCTTGATGGCTGGCGATAACTCAGCCATCTTTGCATCATCGTTAGTATGTTCTACATAGTAAGGCCAATCAGGAATATTGTCCCTGTTGTCCTCAGCAATAACCATCAAGTCAGGACGCCGTGAGCAGGCATCCGCAGCTTGATTGACAAGACCAGGTTTATAGACAATCTTAACATCATATTCAGCAAGTTCTTCAACATAACGTGCAAGGCGTTTTGGACAGTTCTACTTGTGTCCTGTAATGTTGTAGGTAAGCATGATCAGTGCGCACAGTGATTGGGAAACAATTGTCAATAAGATGGCACCATGTATAGAGTGCTTGTAAAATTGCAAGTAACTCTTGTTCATATGCCGGATATCTTGTCTCGGCAGGATTTAATTTGTGCGATGTATACGCGACAGGGAACAAAGGTTTTGGTTCTTCACCGGCTTACAACAGCACAGCACCAGTGGCAAAATCAGAGGCATCTGCCTCAACTATAAATGGTTTTTGAACATCGGGAGGTTTTAATGTTGGAGCGCTAGTTAGTAGCGCTTTAAGTTGTTCAAAAGCAATTTGGCATGTAGGAGTCCAAGAAACAACATGGTTCTTTGGTGGGTAGTTCTTCAAGAGGTCAGTTAAAGGAGCAGCAATGTGGGCAAAATTCGGGATGAAACGGCGGAAATAGGTCGCTAACCCAAGGAATTGACGCGTGTGCTGGACTGTCTATGGTTGCGGCCAGTCATTCACGGTTGCAGTCTTTTCCGGGTCAGGAGCGATCCCATCCTTACCAATCTTATGACCTAGGAAAGTTAGTTCTTGTAAGTGGAACTGACTCTTCTTTCCATGGACATAAAGTTTGTTCTTATCAAGAGCAATAAAAACCTTATGGAGGTGTTCCGTATGATCTTTTTCGCTTCGAGAATAGACAAGTATATCATCGAGGTACAGGAGGACAAAATCATCAACATAATCATTCAGGATACGGTTCATCATGCTTTGGAATACAGCGGGAGCATTACAAAGGCCAAAGGGGAGAACAAGATATTCATATTTACCATATCTGGTATTAAAGGCAGTCTTATTCACATTAGGGGATTGGATATGTAATTGGTGATATCCAGACCATAAGTCGAGCTTAGAGAAGATCTTTGCTCCTGACAGCTGGTCTAGACATTCATCAATGCGCGGCAGGGGGTAGTTGTTCTTCTTTGTAACGAGGTTGATGGCTCTATAGTCCACGCACATTCGCATGGAACCATCAGGTTTTCGTACAAATAACACGGGGGCACCCCAGGGAGATGAGGAGGGGTGGATTAGTCCTCATTGCATAAGATCATTTAATTGGTTGCAGAGCTCCTGGAGCTCTGCAGGGGACATGCGGTAAGCAGGGCGATTGACAGGAGAGGCAAAGCCTATGTCGATCACCACTTGCTCAGAGCGGAAAGGAGGTAATTCAGGAACATCTTCAGAAAACAGGTGGACATACTCATTCAGGAGGTTGGAGATAGCGTGAGGTAAGACAGGATTTGGGAGGGGTGCCTCTTCAAGGCTACGAACATCAATGGCAAATAATTCTGCATTGCCCTTATTATAGAGCTTTTTAACCATTTTGCATCCAATAAATCATTGGTCATTGACCACTGAAATAAAGGAAACAGCGGGGCGGGTCTTAGCAGCTCTAAATGCAACGGAATTTGAAGACCAGTCAATGAGGGGATTGGCTTTGGTGAGCCAAAGTCGGCCCAGGATCATCAGGAACTTCAAGGAATCAAAAACATAGAAACGGATAGTGTCAGCATATTAGGGGGTGGTAATCGGGAGGTCAACAAAAGTAGTAACTGTATATACTTGGCCATCAGCTACTTTAATCATCATCGGCTCATCTAAAGGTTGTTTGACGGCCTTTAGTTTATCAGTAAGAGTAGGAGTAACAAACTCCACAGAAGCACCACTGTCGATCAGAGCAGTGATAGTTTTGTCACTAACAGTGACACGGAGGGTACAAGGTTCAGGAGAGTAAATCAGGTTAAGACCTGGCATATCATCGGCAGTATCATCATCATCAGGGGTATCATCATTATTGGAGGTATCATCGGATTTCATCTTCATCAAGTGGTCATGTTTAGGAACATCGAAATTATCAGAAGTAATTTGTACAGTAGAAGTCACCGGTACGGCATCTACTGTCGCGAGTTTTTTGACTGACGTTTCAGACAATCATTGATACGATGACCATGCTCTTTGCAGTAGAAACATAATCCAAACTTCTTACAGTCAGTGGAGGAAACTTGCTTACCTGATTTCGTGCTGATCGTATCTATATCAATGGACGGGTCATCATTATACTTCGGGCGCAAGTACTGATATCCTGATCGTACAAACATCGTAGAGTCATACTTCGTTGCTGCAAGGATGGCTTCCTGAACAGAGTGGAATTCTATCGTCGCCAGCAGACTCTTGGTCTTACGCTTGAGACCATTGATAAACTGAAAGATGATCTGCGGGCTGTCAGTGACGTTTAGTTCACCCATCAAACGCAGGAATTCGCGGCCATAGTTGGTAACATTCTTCTTCTGAATTAGATGGTGGAAATGGTGGCGAAGCTGCGTGCAGTCAATCGTCTTATTGACCGTGTCGTGTAATTCGTCGAGAACTGTTTTTGCAGTCGTATTGCAGCCTGGCGGGTAGTTCGAGTTAAACCATTTTCCAGCAACACCATGTAGATGCATGGCCATAATGATCATGGCTTGTTCGTTTGATAACTGAAAGAGGGTTAGGTAATGCTGTATGTTAACACAGAATGTGAAAACATTTTCATTCTTTCCACCCAAGAACTTGGGTGGGCTTATCCCTAGTAGGGAAGTCATCATAACTAGTGGAGCAGCTATCGGTGGTGTGATCGATGCCTGTGGGGCAGTGTGGTTGTCAGACTGGTCTCCATCAGCCATTACAGAGCAGAAACTGTCGAACAAGGTAGTGGAAGTAATGGAACTTAATTCACTATCACTCAGATAGTGCAGGGCAGAGTAACTAATCAGAGGCAGGATTGAGAGAGGTGCTAACACTGTTGTCGGACTGTGCAAACAGTGCTGACAAAACAGATGGAAATAGAGGGAATCTGAAAAAAGGAAGAAAACTGAGGAATCAGGAGTGAGACTGAAGGTGTTTATTAGAATATCTTCATCAAGGGGTCTAAGTATTCCTCGGCATATTGCTTAGTAACAACCCTTTTTATAGTCATTTTAAGGCAAGGTAAAAAGAAAGAGAAAATAAAAAAAAGCATAAGAAAATGGCAGATGTTGTTTACACAACATAGAACTTGTTGAGATCAGTGGGTTGCAGGGATTACTATGGGAATTCCATTCTCTGCTGCAAAGGGACAATCAGTCATCACAGGGTTAGAAAGGGGATGGTCCCGATATACTGTTTGCAGGGTCGGCAGTGCAGACAATCAGTTTGTTGTTGCATGTGCTTGGCTTGGCGGCTCAGATAGTTTGCTTGGCAGCTCGGCTGGCTTGGTTGGCATCATCAGAACAGCTTGTTCTATTGGTTCACCAATACTTTAAACCATAAAAAAATGACCCTTTTTATACTCTTATTTTCAATAAACAAACAAACATTCACCTGATCTATGAATTTAAATCTGATATTCAAACTTACTATGCCCACTGATAACGCGACTCTGCCATCTTCATTGGTCCTGCGTTTGCCTATGTGTTCGTACCGTGAGGCGCTCTTGAGCCTGCCTCCTGGGGCTGCTCAGGAGTTGAGGGTTGCCATTGACTTAACCCTGCCTTCTGCCACTATCTCTGATGCTGTTCCTGCTGCTGTACTTGCTGCAAACGCATCAGATGGTGATGCTGCAGTACTGGCTGTTCCTGCTTCGAGGAAGAGGATAGCGGCGAACACTGCAAGTGTGTCAAACGCGGCGCCGCCTGCAAAACGTGCTGGACCAAACAGGTCGGCACATGCACAGGCCATTGCTGATGCCGAAGAGTACCCGGAGCTTCATGAGACACCGATCACGCTGAAGATTCCGGGATTCCGTCCGTCGACGTTCAAGGAACTGACGCAGGAGCTGCTGGGTGCGCTCCGGCTTAACCGCAACCTAAGCGATGCTGCTCCTTCGAACCCTCTCGCCTGTTTTCACTTGAATGGAGACAATATCACCTTTGTTTTGAAAAACAGAGACGCAACTGCAAAGTTGCTGAATACTTCCCTTGTTTTCCGTGGACGCGCCTTTCCATGGACGACAGAAAAAGGGACACTATTGACAATCGGGATTGTCAATACACCTTTTAAGGCAACCCCACGCCGTTTGAGGGCAGCGTTTGCCCCATTGTTGTTTGCGGTGTCACGTGATATATCACGTGATCATCGCTAAACAATATGAGCGATCGGGGCGACTACCCGATTGCTTATAATATTGTTTTCTAGTGGGTTCATTGTTTGAACCCGCATTCCTTTTTAATTCTTTTAGTTGTTTCTACAATATAGCTTGTAGTCAGTGACTCGGAGAGCCAAGGAACAATATCTCCAGCTATTCAGACTATTACTTTTAGATAGTCTACACCCATACGGTATGCTGACGCAACTAATGCTGATGACCCGATTCGGATACCGCACTGGTGACTGGAAGGCCTTCCTGGAGCTCCGTGACGGGAAAGACTTGCCGGCGCATGTTGCGCTGAAAAGCTGTGAAGGCAAATTGGCCAAAGTCGTGCCTGCCAGTGAGTTACTCCGCTGCCATGCGTGCGGAACGACACTCTGGTCGCGCTGTGTATGTGCACTAGGGGATGGCGCACAAGCGTCTACAGACACTGCTAAAACCATGCTACCTGAAAACGCAACCCCCATTACAGTAGAAATGGGGATCCCCACTACTGCTATTGCGACCCCAGCCATACTATTGGCTGTCAAATCTGTATTGGCAGATAAAGAGAGTAATAATAGCATAAACAAGGAAGCCTTGGCCGCTGACTCCTCTTAGGTAGAGTTGGCGGCACCTGCCGCTGCCATGGCTGCAAGCCCGAAGGGTATGCAGGTGCTGATGTTAGCAGGCCCAATAATGTCCATCGCAATAGGCGCTGAACACCCAGCACAGCAGTATGACACTGGCAAGGCTGCATCTCCTGTCACCATGACTGAACAGACTAGTGCCCACCATGAAGAGGACAATGACATGTACATGTTGGTTTCACATAATCCACTAAAACACAACAATTGTGAAGAGTGACAATAAGTCCCTCACCTCAGTTGCCACATAGGGTTCTGGCAGAACCACACCCAGCGCCAGTAGAATACATGGTGTTAAGACCCAGGTTCAGTCCAAGGCAGCTTCAGTTGCCAGTGATGCTGATCCGGATTCCCCTTATTATTAAGGCCCACTAAGAACACCTCTTGGCAAGAGCATGATCCCACACTTTTGGGTTCTGACCTGACAGATGCTGGATATGCTTGAACACCTACTAGTATGCCATCTGTGACAAGCAATTGCAATATGCATATAACTTGCCCACCAGCATACCCCTCCTCACTACATCACACTGCCCTGCAGGGCATTCAACATCCATCTACTGTGCTGCTCTGTCAGTGTGCCCGTCATCATCACCTAGTGCTGCTTCAGCAGCATGCCTAACATCACTATATGGTGCTGCCTTGTCTGCACACACACTATGTTAACTATTTATCTTGGTATTCAAAGTAAAAGAAAAGCTAAAGGAAACAAAAAGTAAAATGTCTGATTGCTGCCTTTTAGAAAGGCTAATGCCACTGGCAATCCCTCGTGTTGCTGTGGTTGGCTCAACAGCCAACACACTACCAGCCTGCAATGATATTCCAATAGCAGAACCTCCAACCACCCACACCTCTACACTGACACCCTGCCACCTGGTGAATACAGCTCATGTTGGCTGTTGAGCCAACCACAGCAACATGAGGGATTGCCAGTGGCATTGGCCTTTCTAAAAGGCAGCAATCAGACATTTTACTTTTTGTTTCCTTTAGCTTTTCTTTTACTTTGAATACCAAGACAAATAGTTAACAGCTCACATACAGCAGCAGAACATAGTCACCATGCCATCACTTCATTGAAACATTTCTCAAACATCACATCTATAGTGTTAGCTGTGCCTGACCCTAGCACTGGATAGGACACCTATAGTAGACAGTGCCCCAGTAGCCGCCTCCACATCACCCCTACCCAACACTTTGCAGACAGGCCCTACAGCCCAGTCTTGATTACAACAGGCTATGGCACATATGCAGTAAGCCACCTGTACTCATGATATTCTGAATCAGGAACTATTCTGCCACAATGTTATTCATCTGAGGATAGGTTGAACTGCCTATGTGTCAGCAGAAGACAGACACAACAACACCCGCTAATACAGGATGTCTAATGACCAGGAAGTAAAACTGGTAACACTCCTATCAAAACTAAGACATGGCAGCTTACACAATAGTAACACAGTCAACATCGCATTCCTATAAGAGTTTAAAATGATAGATGGACTAAGCAAAGTTCTGGCACACAGGTCCCCTGAATATTAGGTATTTGCTGCCCAGCCCCACACAAACCAACTCAGCACCCATGATACTGCAATCCTGGTACACCACAAGCTTGCTGAAGCTTGGCTTGAAGAAGCAGCAAGTTATGCCTATGCAACTTTTCGTAAAACTTCCCAATTTTGGTCTTCTGCTTGTATTGCTCCACAGCCCTTTCAAGAGGGAAGCAGATAACTTCCACTGAGAAATTGTAGTGACGACAGCTCTATATGTCAATGCTGGATGGTCATTAATCATTGCCAGCAATTTCAACATAGCCCCCTCACCAGTAGATCATCTAACATGGACATCTGACAACAACCGAGAGCCTGCACTGCTCTAGCTATATTCCAATACCTTGGACATAGCCAATGCATGTGAGATGCTCATCACTGACTCACAGGATTCAGAGGCCAAGGAAAATCACATCCTGCACTACACTTTCAAGCATGTTGTCAGGGATACTGCAACATACCTGTCCCGTATTGACCATATCTTCATCCCATCACAGATGCTGGATAACAGCGATGCTCTGTATGCTGCTACCAACCTGGGTGACTTTTCTAATCATAAGGAAATCACCCTCTGCATCCCGTTCACTGAGTGCCTGCAGTACTACACTCACTGAACCTATCATTTGCTGCATGACTGTTGTTTGCAGTGTCATGTGATATATCATGTGATAATTGCTAAACAATATGAGTAATCGGGGCAACTACCCGATTGTTTATAATATTGTTTTCTAGCAGGTTCATTATTTGAACCCATATTCCTTTTTAATTCTTTAGTTGTTTCTACAATATAGCTTATAGTCAGTGATTCAGAGAGCCAAGGAACAATATCTCTAGCTATTCAGACTATTACTTTTAGATAGTCTACAATGACTTTATGTTGAATCCAATAAATGGGCACAAGGTGGATGACCTGCTGGCGACCTTTGACAGATCCAATCTATTAGAATTTTACTGACAGATCCTAGGCCAAATTGTCTCATTTGCATGCAAATGCAATAGTGAGAAACAGGATCAACTGGAAAAGGAGATTGAGCAGATCTGTAAGCTATGAGCTCATCTTGGCAACCACTATAATGGAAAAAGCTGGAAATGGCACAAATTGCGCATCACCACCTTACAGGAGAGGGCCATCAAACTCACTGACAAGGCAGCCATCAAAATCCAGTTGTGCGCATCCACAAAGTGGGTTTGACTCGGCGACCGAAACTAGCACTGGCAATTGGTGATTACAAAAAAGACACTCTACCCATGCCAAACATCAGCGATTGCCACTCTACACAAGAATGTGCCTGGGGACACTATATCAGGCCCCCTCACAACTTCTTCTAAGACCATGTGCAATGCCACACATCACTACTACTCCTCAATGTATAGTGAAGCTAATCCTGACCTATCCGCGCTCACTGACCTGCTTTATAGACACCAAAGCTATATGGCAGAGCACAACACAAGGCCACCAGACATTCTAAGATTGTCTATGCCACCTTCATCTAGTCCAGCAGAGATCAAATGCACATGCAATTGGGCAGGATAATGAAAAATCTCTGGGGCCTAATGGCACTCCTGCCGAGTTCTACATCACATCACTGAGAGCCTGCGAGATACTTTGGATTCTCAGAAATATCTGGCTAACAGTACCAGAGATAGTGCTGTCATGGTTTGACAATAATTTAATCACCATCCTTTACAAGAAGGGCATGCGAACAACACTAGACAACTACAGGCCGATCAGCCTACTCAATGTAGACTTAAAGATTTTAATGTCTATTGTCACCTACAGGATTGGCCATTTCATGGAACAGGCCATTTCACCAGAACAATTCACGATCATCCCAGGTCGATTTATCACCAATGGGGTTTACAAAATGTAATCGTTAAGCCAGTACCTAGACGCGACGGACACACAAGGCGTGGTGGTATTTCTAGACCAGGCAAAAGCATATGATAAAGTTTCTCATGCGACTCTGTTCAAAGTCCTTGAAAACTTTAACATCCTGCCAATATATATCACTGCGATCTGTGCACTATATAGCATCTCCAGCTTACAAGTCCTCATCAATGATGTTTGCACCAAGTCCTTTATAGTCAAGCACAGTGTGCATCAAGGAGATGCCCTTAGCTGCATTCTATTCGTTCTCACTGCAGAGCTGCTAGGCTATGCAATCCAAGACGCTATCATGCCGATCGTAGTGCATACTCCGGCTATCCAAAAGTCACACATGCTGTACATGGACGATACCACAGTGATGCTACAATTGCTGAAACATTGGCTGATTCTTCAAGGTGCACTTGATAAATACTGTGCCGCATCGACAGCTGTCTTCAATGCTGCCAAAACAGAGATCATCACCTACAACCATCCACTGGGCGAGATACCACCCAACCTACCAGTACAGCCCAAACAACCTGGCACCATTATCAGATACCTCCGCACTATGATCGGCAGCAAGGTAGCTATGCAAACGCACAAGGAGCTTACTGATAAGCTGATTACCAGTATCCTTGCTGCAGCACAGTATATGGTATTCTAGCACTCGACTCTGGAGGGACAGGATTTTGCTCTATGGACATTTATCTATCCAAAGTTTGCATTTGCATTTAGATTTGAGCCGTTCCTCATGACATAAGTTACTACCACTGATAAGCACCTCCGATGCATCTTCTGGGGCCCCCTGAACAATTTTCTATGTGCACAGCTCTCCTTGCAACCCCTGTGGGATGGTGGCTACAGCCCACCATCTTTGGAAGTGGCTTACAAAGTGACCCTGCTAAAAATAGTGTGCATGTTCATTGATCTCACCAACAATCAGAACCTGCTGACCTTAGCAGGTCCCATCCCTGAGTGGCTAGAGATTATGTGCAAAATGTGGTGCATTTTAACCCTCTACCACACATACTGAACTTTCCCAACCAGCCTTCTGGACATTGCTAAATGCAATATGAGTGCTGTTCTGTACAATCCAATTGTACAAAATAATGCATAGGGCCAAGTCCAATCAAACACTTGGCTGCCAGTCTGGCATAAGGTACTAGAGGTAATGTTCAGTGGCAATTTTGCCAATTTTGCTTCCCCACATTCTGAAAACAGGCATGGTGACCTGCTCAATGCACCCCTATTCTTCACACACACTTTCATTATCCCAACAACCAACAATTGGGCAACAATTGGCTGTGCACTATACAATATCGTCTTGTAGAATGGTATTTGCAGCCCATACATGCAATGCCTTATCCAACAGCTCATTTAGTGGCTATGAACCACAGTCCCTGAAACAAGAGGCCAGCAGCACTGCAATGATAACCTGTGATGTACCCTTGAGCACTATATGGATACCATTGCACTACCCAATATCTCGAGCAGAGAAATTACTGAAGCCTGTGGCTGATTGCACTACAGCAATTGGACTTGGGGCCAACTTGATGCATAAACCTTGCAACACTCATTTGAGCTGTGGGGCAACATAAAAGCAACCTGTGCTTTCTTGTTAATGGATCTGGAAATCCTTAAAATTCCATAATTCACTATCCCGGATACTGCGCTTGCTCCCAAGAATAAAAAGGAGCAGCCATCCTGGCAATCAAACCAATGGATAAGTGCTCCGCCATCCGTACAAAGCATGATTTGCTACCTCTGCCTAAACCAGATGCCTGACCAAAGGGAGCCTGGTTGCCAGTGCAGCAAGTCAAACAAGATAATTGCTTATACCCTTAGCTGCCCAGTTTTTGCACATATACGAAATCTATTTTTCCTAATCTGGATGTCAATCGCACATAAGATTGTCTCAGCCATCAGCAATGAAGCCAATAATGGTAAACCACCAGTATAAATCTGATCACGTCTGCCATGCCATGTGCCAAGACTTGACAACTGGCTCATACTACCATTTCTCTACTAGCAAGTGTTCCTCAGCATCCCTTCCAAATCTGCATGTACATTTTTGGACTGCTTCCAACTAACCACTGCCCTCATCGTTGACCTCCATTAAGTGGCACGAAAAGATTCTGCATATAGTTTCATGAATTGGAACACAAGATGCATGGCGATACAGTTTAATGAATTATATCTGTAATATGTGCACATATATATCCCACCCCAATCTTTGATTTCACATTTTCTGCTCTCAGAGACATATATTATACATGATGCTGACTCACCAAGTGGTACAGAAGATAACTCACAAAGATCAAGGAATCCCCCATTAATAATTTTGCTATGATCTCCTAAGAATAATCCCAAGCTCTCCACTTGGCCAGGTCAGTTTGGATTTCCAAGAATCCTCACTCACTTACAACTATGGGTATCCTTAATTTCTTTTATTAGTTACCAAGCTCCTAGAACAGTCATTGTACAATAAAAACATCTACAGAGCTAAGTGAGCATCTTTCTTCTTTAAACCGCAAAAAAAGGGCCCTTTTTGTACTCTTTTTTTCAATAAACAAACAAACATTCACCCGATCCGTGAATTTGAATCCGATATTCAAACTTGCTATGTCTGCTGAAAACGCGACTCCACCGTCGTCGTCGGTCCTGCGTTTGCCTACGCGTTCGTACCGTGAGGCGCTCTTGAGCCCGCCCCCTGGGGCCGCTCAGGAGCCGCAGGCCGCCATTGACTTGACTCTGCCTCCTGCTGCTACCTCTGATGCCGTTCCTGCTGCTGCTCCTGCTGCTGCAAACGCGTCAGACGGCGATGCTGCAGCACCGGCTGTCCCCGCTTCAAGGAAGAGGACAGTGGTGAACACTGCAAGTGTGTCAAACGCGGCGCCGCCTGCAAAACATACTGGACCAAATAGGTCGGCACATGTGCAGGCCATTGCTGATGCCGAAGAGTACCCGGAGCTTCGTGAGATGCCGATCACACTGAAGATTCCGGGGTTCTGTCCATCAATGTTCAAGGAGCTGATGCAGGAGCTGCTGGGTGTGCTCCGGCTTAACTGCAACCTAAGTGCTGCTGCTCCTTCGAACCCTCTCACCTGTTTCCATGTAGATGGTGACAACATTACCTTTGTTCTGAAAAACAGAGAAGCAACTGCAAAGTTGCTGAGTACTTCCCTTATTTTCCGTGGATGCACCTTTCCATGGACGACAGAAAAAGGGACACTATTGACAATCGGAATTGTCAATACACCATTTAAGGCAACCCCACGCCGTTTGAGGGCAGCGTTTGCCCCATATAGTAAGCTGACGCAATTAATGCCAATGACCAGATTTAGATACTGCACTGGTGACTGGAAGGCCTTCCTGGAGCTCCGCGATGGGAAAGAGTTGCTGGCGCACATTGCGCTGAAAAGCTGCGAGGGCAGATTAGCCAAAGTTGTGCTTGCCAGCGAGTTACTCTGCTGCCATGCATGCAGTACAATGCTCATGTTGTGCTATGTATGTGCAGTAGCAGAAGTTACAGAGGCATCTCTAGATGCTGCTGAAACTTTGCCTCCAGCTGACATGCATCCCACTACTACCAAAACAGGGGCCACTGTTCCTATAACTGCAACTCCTGCCATAATATTGGCTGCTGAAACTATGCCCACAGATGTAGCAGCTGGTAATGACAGGATAACTGCTGCCATGGCTGCCAACTCAATTCAGGCTAAGATGACAGCACTAACCATTGATATGGCTACAAGCCCAAAAGGCATGCAGATGGCCATAACAGCTGGCCTGATCACATCTATCACGATGGGCACCAAATATTCCATGCAACAGGATGATGCTGGTAAGGCCACATCTTCTATTGTTGCAGTAAAACACACCAGTACTCACTATAAAGAGGACAATGATGTTTATATGTTGGCTTCCCAGAACCTGCTTAAAAACAACAGCCATGATAAGAGCAACAATGAGTCCTATGCCCCAGCCAGAGTACAAGGATCTAACAAAGTTGCACCCAATGCCAGTGAGCTATATGGCATTAAGACCTAGGCACAGGCTAAGGCAGCTTCAGTTGCCAGCGATGCTGACTAGGGTTCCCCCCATTATTGAGGCCTACCATAAACACTGCATAGCAAGAGCATGATCCTGCACTTTCTAGTCCTGACCTGACAGATGCTGGATATGCTCTACCACCTACTAGCATGCCACCAGCACTGAGTATACACTATCTATACATAGCTCGACTGCCAGTGCATCCTCCATTAACACACAATGTAGCCCCATAAGGGCACCTAATGTCAATCCATCATGCTGCTCTGCTGGTATGCCTATCATCAATCCATAGTGCTGCTCTGCCAATGTGCCCACTACTAGTTTGCAATAATGCTTCAACAGTAGGGCCACTAACTACTCACACCCCTGCACCAAGATATTGCTGTCCAGCAAATGCAGCAACCACATAACAGCAGAGTGCAGTTACTACATGAACATGCTTATAGAACACTTCTCAGACATCACATCTACAGCATCTGCCATGCCCGACCACAGTACAGGTCAGGTCACCTGCTACAGACAGTGCACCAGTGGCAGCTAGCACACAGTCCTCTGCCAATGCTTTGCAGATAGGCCTTGTAGCCCAATCATGATCACAACAGGCTGCTGACCATATGCAATGAGCTACCCACATACACAATATTCCGAATCTAGAGCTATTTTGCCAAAATGTCAACTATCTGAAAATAGGTGGGACTGCCTACAAATCGGCAGTAGACAGATGCAGCAACACTTGCTGGTATAGGATTTCCAATGCCCAGGAGAAAAAACTGGCAACACTCCTTTCTAAACTTAGACATGGTAGTTCACACAACAATGATGCAGTCAACATTGCATTCCTATAGGAGTTTAAGATGAATGATGTACCAAGTGATGTTATTTCACATAGATGCCCAGAATACCAAGTATTTACTGCATGGCCCCACACAAATCAACACAACACATATGATACTGCAGTCCTGGTGCATTGTGAGCTTACTGAAGCCTGACTTGAAGAAGCAGTGAGCTGCACCTGTGTGACTTTTGTGACAATTCCCGACTTTGGTCTCCTGCTTATATCACTCTATGGCCCTTTTAAGAGGGAAGTGAAAGGCTTCTACCAAGAGATCATTGTGATAGCAGCCCTTTATGTTGATGCCAGATGGTTACCAATTATTGCTGGCAATTTTAACATGGCACCCTCACTGGCAGATTGTCTAACATGGATATCAGACAATAACAGGGAGCCTCTGCTGCTCCAATAATATACTGACACTCTTGATGTAATTAATACATGTGAGATGCTCATTCCTGATCTGCAGAGCTCAGAGATCATAGAGGACCATATGCCTCACTACACAGTCAAATGCGGGTTGGCCGATGGCCAACCCTCTAAGGTGGTTATGCCCCTCTGGGGCCATGCTTTATTTATCCTAATAAAAAAAATTTTGCTCAATATCTGGAATCCCTTTGTCCTTAAAAAGCTATGCCAAGCATTCTCGCGGATAGGGTGGTGAGCATGATAAAAAATGTAAATGAGAAAGAAAAGAAAATGGGCGGGCAACCACCTTTACAGGTTGGCCGACAGCCAACCCTCCAAGGTGGTTAGTTCTCCAGACCCATGAGAATTGCTTTGGTCAATTGATCTGGAGTTTCCGCCGGCAGCAGACAAAAATAATACCATTTAAAGGTAGAGCCCTTGCACGACCAGTTTGAGCATTTTTTAATATTGTCCAGTGGAATTCTGGCCAATCTTGCACCAGTTGCCACAGTGGAGTGCGTAGAGTGCGCTGTGAATAAAGAGGTATCAATATCACAGTGCCTCATAACTTTTTTAATCCATTGTGCCATAGTGTTCATACTGATATTGCAGTATGGGCACATACTAGTTATAAAGAACATGTGGTCTGTAGATAATTCTGCGCAATGTGCATCAGTGTGCACAGCATAAGCTGCAGCATAGCGGACTGGGCAGACATTGTGTTCACTGGGGAGGTGTTGTGTAGTAGCCGATTTTGTTCCCCCTTCTTTAGTAGTGCACGCAAACAGATGCATTCCTGTAGGCGCGTCTGACAGGCCAATAAATTCAATGTCACAATATTGTAGGTGGCCTAAATCTAAGCGCAGCCGCCAAATTGTTGCAAGTGCCATCAAAAATGCTGTGCGTGCAGCAAGGTCAGCATCCGAGAGTAATTCCAGGGTGCCATCTAAATCTAGACAATGAATAGCATCTTGTGCTTGTTAGTGAAAAGCGCTTTTACTACAGGCCGCCCAGCCAGCGGCTGTGTATCAAAATAAATATTCCAAACTGAGGCAATCGCAGATCTGTAGACATTTAGCATTTGCCCTGAGTGCGCATAATGTGCATAAAGGAAGTTTACAATGTCTGCTTCCTTGTTTGATAGTGGATCTGTGTTATTTGCATTGCACCACTGTGCAAACGCATTCCAGGCACGATCATATTGCGCGGCTGTGCCCGCGGAAGTTGTTTGCGTAATTTCGTGTGCTGCCATGGGCTGTATGCCGTTTGCCATCTTTTTAGTTATAATAAGGGCCATGTGAGCAGATTCCACTGTACTGGTGGTGTCCTGAATGGAATTGGGCAGCAGTGTGTCACTCGGCGCAGTAGTGGCCACCACCACTGCATCGGCCAGTCAGGTGTAATTAATATCCCCATTGGCTGCTCCATCTCGATTTTCTGCAGAACCCGCAGGATCAGGCGCCACAGCGGGTGGAAGAATAATTTCTGGTGGCGCCAATTCTGTGTAAAGGTGTCTATTGCCTCTGCCTCCGGGTCCTCTTTCTATGACCAAAAACATGGAAGTAGGGCATTTGTATGTGCGGCAAATGCATCTACGTCAATGCTGGGCAATTTTCAACAAAGTTTTGCGAATATTCTTCGCGATAGAGCCTATTCCCATGGGGAGCCATTCTACAGCTTAGTGCATCTGCGTGAATGTTGTCACTTCCCGCAATATGTGATGCTGTAATTTGACAGCTGAACTGTGCTGCTGTCGCCTGTATCTTCAAGGCTGTTGCTTGGAGTAGGGTACTTGCTGTTCCCCCTTGTTTGTTCACATATTTTATTGCTATTGTGTTGTCCATTTGTATGTGTATATATCCCCTTTGGTTTTTCGGCACTAACAATTTTACTACAAATTCAGCTATCAGCAATTCAAGGCTGTTTATCGACTGGGCACCCTCTGTTGTCATCTAGTAGCCATAGGTTGCAGGATTTGGCACATAAATTCCCCACCCAGTTTTTGACATGTCTGTTTGTACTGTAACCGTTGGTAGTGGTTCCAGTTTCACAATCGGCAATTGCTGCTCTGTTGATAGCTTTTTGCACCACATTTAGAGTTTTTTTTTTGCTGTACTGTTTAAAATCATTGGCCAGTCCCAGGAGTGCAGCCTGTAGAGGTTTCACGCAAGGTTCATCTGTGTGAACTGAATGTTTAGGAGTGCGGTCATGTAAACAGGTAAGAATGCAATGATTTGTCCTATCACACCAGATAGTTGCCGTGGCATCGGCGCTGGTGTGTTTAGGAGCCATTGTATTGCTTGCTTTGTCTTTGCTACCTTCTGCAGTGGTAGCAAAATTGTCATTGTCTATGTATTGAAGATGAAGCCTAGGAATGACTGTTTTTGCCATGGGACTAAGTCAGACTTTGTTGGGTGGATTATAAACCTGAGTTCTGTTAAGTGTTTTGCCAACTCTGTTATCTATCTGTGTAGGGTTTTCGGTGACTTGTGAGCAATGATTATGTTGTCTAGGTAATCTACTGCAAGTAGACCCACTTTCCTCAGCAGTACCAGTACTGCCTTCACTAGTTTCAAGAACATCCGTGGTACAGATGCAAGCCTGAATGGCATTGTACTGTACTGGTATACTCTCCCATGATGCCGAAACGTCTGATATTTTCAGTAGTCCAGGTATATTTAATAAAATCCCATCTCTTGGATTCCCTACCTGACTCGGTTCGGTTCAACTCAAGGCTTTCAATTATTCTATTGCTTCATAGTTTTTCCTAAAAGGTTTTCATCTAGTTGCAGTAGTGAATAGATCCCTCTTGCTTTCTTATACAATCTAAATTTCATATAGTTATGAGCCCTGCACAGACTGAATCCATCATCTGTATTCATCATTGCACATCCAGTGATAACAAGAATCTTAGATTTTATCTTTATTAAAAACATCTTATATTTGATTATTTTTATTTTTCGAATCCATTATCGAATCCATCAAAATGGCATCATATAAGATGGATGTTCCCCCCCTAGACTCTAAGGAGTTCTATCCAGTCTGGGCAATGGGAGCACAGTGCAGCCTTGAGCAAGCTGGGCTGTGGGATGTGATTGAGCATGGCATTGATGACACGAAAATCACCAATGACATGTATTTGCATCCAAAACGTACAAGCTGTTGGCTGTTGAGCCAACCACAGCAACATGAGGGATTGCCAGTGGCATTGGCCTTTCTAAAAGGCAGCAATCAGATGTTTTACTCTTTGTTTCCTTTAGCTTTTCTTTGACTTTGAATACCAAGACAAATAGTTAACACAAGCAATCAAAATAATAAGGCGCGTGTGTGTATTATTCTTCTGCTGGATAAGGAGCATGCAATAAAGTATGCGCATGAAAAAGACACAAAGCAATTGTGGATTTCGATTGAAAAGGACCATGCACCAATTTCAGTGGCTGATGCAGCTAATATTATAAGCTCTATTGTGGAAATTCAGTATGAAGAAAAAGGATGAGAGGTTTTTGCAAAGGCTGATTGTCACTATGCAGAAGTAAATCATCTTGGTCTCACGGTCCGTGACCTGATTGACCTATTGGTTATTAGCAAACTTCCAACTGACATGCGTTATTGTTACACAGAAGTTGCAAAAGCCAAAAAGGATGGAGAGCATCTAGATATGGAAGCAGTCATGTCTGCAGTTGATGCCCATGAAATTGCTGTGAGACAGCATGGTGAGCAAACAACAGCAGTTTTTATTGCAAAATCAAATCCAATAAAAATGACTATTTCTAACAAAAAGGTACATCCTCCTTGTAAGCATTGTGGCAAGACTAACCATCCTGCGACGCGATGCTTTAAGAAGCCGAAAGGAAAAGCCAAAGAAAACATTGTTGGCCTAAGCAGCCATGAGGCGCTGCTTGTCTCAGAATCCAGTGATGGCAAAACGGAATTCTTTATGGACTCTGGCTCTACCTGCCATATCATTGCTGATCGTAATTTAGTAAACATTACTGGTTCATTGGCAATTAAGGGATTCACTGCTGCAAACGGGGAGACACTTGAGTGTAACGAGGTTGGGACAATGACTTTATGTATTCCTGGCGGCTCGCTGACACTTACAGATGTCCATGTAACTCCTGGTGCTGCTGCGAATCTAATATCAGTCCGCCGGATGGTTCAGAAAGGTTCACGAATTGTTTTTGACAGAAATATTGTTGCCATCGAGTGCGAAGGAAGACATGTGTTGCAATTTAAAGCAGAGGGTAACAGCTATCAATTTAATGGAAAAGTTGAAAAAGATGCGAAAAATGAGTTGGCATACAGTTTAATGCTGACTGGTCCGATGTCTTATACTTCGGCAAAAATTCATGCGATTATGGGACATGGCGCACTGCTGATGATCATAAACGCAATCAAAAAGGGTAAGTTAAAAGGCCTAACTGTAACAGGCACTAACAACCCCTTCTGCGATATTTGTGCAAGTACAAAAATGCACGCTGGTCGTCATACAGGAAAAATGAAGCCTGCTATTAGAGTCCTGGATCAAGTATATTCGGATATGATTGATTTTGGTACTGCAGATATATTTGGATTTCGTTATGTTGTTTCTTTTATTGATATGTATATGCGACTTGTTGTGATTTATCCTTTATGCTCAAAAATGGAAACATTTGAGGTAGTTAAGGATTATTATGAGTGCATAGTAGTATGCATGGATCTTGCGATAAACGAGTTGCATTCGGACAATGGCACCGAGTATACAAATGGCACCTTTCAGAAATTTCTACATGAGCAAGGCATTGCCTTTACAACTTCTTCAGTAGGCATGCCGCAAGAAAACTCAATCATAGAATGCTGGAACAGGATGCTGAGTGGCCAGGTAAGAGCATTATTGCAGACATCGGGTTTAAATCCAAAACGTTATTGGAGCTTGGCAGCAAATGCTACGACTTGGTTACACAATCGTACACCACAAGATGGTTTGGATGGAGACATGCCACACTTTCGATGGACTGGTCAAATTCCCGATCTGCATAAATGTTTACTGTTTGGCACTACAGCTTTTGCCCAGGCTGTTCAAAAGGGCTCTAAGGTTACACCAACTGCGACCAAATATGTGGTTGTGGGCATGACCTTAGATGGTCATAAGTATCATTTATTGGATGAAACAATGAACAAAATTCGGGAGATTGCAAGTATCTCATACGATGGTTCATTGCCGATGATTAAAGAGCCAATTAAAGTCAAGTATGTCATTGACGAGAAAAACATTGAGATGCCTGCAGATATTCCCGCGGACACTGATGACAATGACAGTGATATTAAATCAGAAGATGATGACTACGATGACGACATTAAACCAAAGGATGAATGTCTGGGGAGTCCTGACTTTCACGATGCTGTCACCGAGATAAGCACAGATTCGAAAGTTAAAATCAAGGACAGAGGCGCAGTTGACAAAAGAAATATTTTGTCAACAAGTTGGAGATCAGCGGCTAACAAATTGATTGAGAAGCTTGCTAAGGCTTACTCTATGATTGAACTGCATGCAATTGGAGAGCACATGGCTCTTGCTGTGATTGCTGGTCTGCCGACTTTTAACATGGCTATACGTCAGAATGATTCACCGAAATGGTGTGAGGTGATTGAGACGGAACTAAAATCTATTGATGCAAATTGTGTTTGGGATGTTGTTCTGCACCCTGCTACAGGTAAGCCATTGTCAACTCGTTGGGTTTTCATCACAAAATATGATGAAAATGGTTCTTTGGAGTGTTATAAAGCTTGTTTGGGAATATGTGGTTATGAACAAGTGGAAGGAATGGATTACGATCAAACCTTTGCACCTGTTGTGCATATTTCATCTGTGCGCACTGTTTTAGCTATTGCCACAAATCGTAAAATGGTGGTTCATCAGATGGATGTGACCACAGCATTTTTACATGGTGCCATTGATCGTGAGATATTTGTTGAGCTGCCGCAAGGCACAGATATTCCTGCTGGTCATGTATGTCATCTTAAATGCGCTCTTTATAGTTTAAAACAAGCGCCGAGAATTTGGAACGTTACTATTGATAAGTTCCTCACTGATAATGGTTTCTGCAGATCAGATGCCGATTTCAGCGTTTATTATCATAGAACAAATGCTGGCGATATTTTTCTGACTATTTATGTTGATGATTTATTGATTGCCACATCTACTGAACCACTTGTGAACGAGATTAAAATGCTTTTGGCTGGTCACTTCTCTATGAAGGACATGGGCATTCTAAAGTATATTCTCGGTATTGAAGTCCGTAAGCAGCAAAACAGAGATATTATAATGTCGCAACATGATTATCTTGATTCTATATTACATCGTTTTAATATGTCAGATGCTCGCCCACTATCTACGCCTATGGATACTGGTTATAAGCTGCGTAAGGCAAATGAAAATGATAAAATGTCTGATCAACCTTATGCGAATGCCATCGGCACTCTTATGTATTTAGCTAATTGTATGCGACCAGATATTGCATATGCGGTGAATTTTCTCGCGTCTTATAATGCAAATCTGACAGATGCACATTGGCAAGCTGTCAAACATATATTTCGTTATTTGGCTGGTACTCGGAATTTTGCAATCCGTGCAAAATCTGATTCTGATCTTGTACTTCGCGCTTATAGTGATTCAGATTATGCTCACGATGAAGATACACGCCGCTCTATGACGGTGTAGACTATTCTGTTTGTATAGTCAATTTCCTTAGCGTTTTAATTCCCGCTTTCAACAAGTCACTGACTACAAGTGTATATTTGTAGAAACAACTATTATAAAAAGAAAGAACCCGGTTTCCACAAGGAACCCATCCTAAATGTTATTATAAAGAGATCGGGCTGTGGGGAAGCCTGATCAACATTGTTAGTAATGATCGCAGATCTAATCTGCGACATTGCAAACAACATCATCCCCTGCGTACCCTAGCCACGGCGGGGTTGCAGGTCCCTGGCCCTCTGGGGAGGCATACCTACTGCTTTCCTAACAGCATTAGCTGAGCGGAGACTCCCAAGGGTGCTCGCATAACCTGTGAGTAACTCAGGATCAGGAAAAGCACTAATTGATTCCCAAGTGTCTTCACAGCTGGGGAATCCACGCCAATGCACTTTAAACTGCATTGCCTTGCCATTGCGCCTATGCGCTAGAATGCGGTCCACCTCATAATGATCTATTGGTGGCTTTGGCGCCTCCTCAAGCCGCACCAGTTGATGATGTGCACAATTGCGCTCAGGCGGCAGGGGAGCATCATCTCCACCATGGGGTGCTAGCGATATTGCTCCACCCCTGGATATCGCTGCCACTTGGAAGGGCCCGAGCCACTTGGGAGCATTGCGTGATCTGCGTATTGGATCCAGTGCAAGCACTACATCGCCAATCTTAAACTCGGCCCGCGGGCGGTTTTCATCTAGACTCTTCTTCATGCATGCCTGGTACTCAGATAAATGGCGTGCGACAGTTGGATGAACAATTCTGTCACGGAAATCTGATAGCATCGTAACTGACAACTCGTCAGAAAGTTCTGATGGCTGTCCCATGAGTGTTAGCGCTGACCGCGCTATTCTGCCAAACATTGCTTGGGTAGGCGTCATTCCAATCGCTCTGTGTGAGCGCATATTCATTGCCAATTGCACCAGCGGCAAATGGAAATCCCACTCGGTGGTTGCCACCAGCGCCATCTTGCGAAGTGCCGACTTTGCCTCGCGCACTGTGCGTTCAGCGAGGCCATTTGCGGGTGCATTGTATGGGAGTACACGACGTAGCTTGATACCTGTACCCTGTGCCAGGTACTCAATCACTGCATTTGCAAACTCGGTCCCGTTATCAGACTGCATGATGCGGGGGGCGCCAAAATTACAGAAAATGCCAATTAGTGCCCGCACAACTGCAGCCGCTGTCTTGTCCGGCAGCGGCGCCAAGCATGTGAAACGAGTAAAGACGTCAGTTAATACCAATATGTATGTATTCCCGGCTTCCGTGACACGCAGCGGCCCGGCGAGATCAATAGCAACATGATCCATTGGTGCAGCGGCGGTGATTGGTACTGCTGGAGCATAACGCGGGCATACCTGTGAAAACGCCAGGCATTGGGGACAGTTGCGGGTAACCTCTTCTGCGTCCTTGTCTAACGAGTCCCAGTGGAAACCCTCTGCGCGTACTGCATCAGCCAGTGCTGCACCTCGGTAGTGTCCCAGCGCATGTGCAGCTGCTAGTATTTCAGCATTCGATTCGTTAATCATCTCTGATGTAGTCGCCGAATTTACAGCGATACCAGACGAACCGAAAGCGTTCACCCCCCTGCTCGTCGGAAACAGCTCGGCCGGAGATGTAACAGGAACAAAACGGGTGACTGGCGCAATACACTCAAAGATAAGCTGCGCAATTCGGTCGCCGCGATTAACCCGAAAATCGTCGG
>KZ303544.1:86792-97064 GCA_002705745.1 Coemansia reversa NRRL 1564 | reverse complement strand
GTACAGTATAGTTGTCTGTCATAAAGGAGTCACTGGATGCATTGGGTTCTGTAAATAATTGGCTATGTCTGCTGTGTATGTTGTTCATAAAGAATCAATTATATCCGCTGTAATTGTTGTTCATAGGGGTTTGAGTAGGCATACTGTGTGTGTTTATAGGGGTTGAGTAGGCTTTCCAAGTCCTTTGTGGGGGGGGTTAAAAATGCTTAGGGATTAAGGTTTTCATGAAAGTACCTGCAGAAGTTTTAAAGTTAGTAAAAGCAATAAAATAGTTGTTAAAAAAGCAGCGTTGATAAATATAATGATTAAAAGGTATAAGCCTAGCAACGGGCATAATATAGAAAACTATTATGTTTTAGTATAATATTGTTGTAAGGGGTGTTATGGGCATGCAGAACACCAGCCAAGGGTCAAGCCTAGCATCACACATACACATGTCACGTGCATATCTGATTTTGGCTAATTTGCTATATTCCAGATTATATGGATACAAAAAGGGATACAAAAAAAATGCAGTCTTTCAAAATTAACCAACCTGTAAAATCTTCTGCAAAATTGAAAAAAAACCTGTAAATTTGGGGGTTTTAAAAGGTCCCTATTTTTAAAATATTTTACGATTAATTAATAAATTGTTTTACTGAGCGCATTAATGGAAACAACAGAGTACAGGTAGAAAAACTAAAAAAAGTTTAATACACAGTTTTAACCCTTTTTCTATCCCAATGCGTAGCCACCAAAACAGTAAAGTAAATGTACTAGAGTGAGCAACCTATACAGTAGCTGTTTTTGTAGTGCATTCTACAGTTTTGAAAAAACCTTTTTAAATTTTATAAAAGGGCTTATTCTCCAAATTACTCACTTTTAGTGGACATGAGTGCAGATAATTTTAAGCACAGAAGCCTCACATATCTATTTAATTATAGATACGCTAACCGACAGTGCTGGTGTATGCAACCTAAAAAAGTTAAAAACAATGAATATAGGAGATGATATTAACACAACCAAAAACAATAAAAAAAAAATTTGGATTTGTAAAATTGTTATGCAAATTCGCAAAACAGAAACAAGCCCCCCTGGTTTTTAATTTGTGTATGTCGTTTTTTAATGTAAAAATATATTTTAGTAAAAGGTATAGTTACATATTTTGGCGTGCACGTAAAAAACTAATAAAAAACTAATTGAAAATGTTTGACTGTCCTACTTTTTTACGCGGGTTTTTTTGGAGTAGCCAAATAATGCAAAATAGCCCTGGGTTTTTATTAGTACAAAAAAATAAAATTAAAAAACAGCTAACAAAAAAAGCGGCTAAAGAGCAGCTTTTCATTGCCGATTCTTGAATTTTTTTTTGGGCCTGTGAATTTTTTTTACAAAAGGATTTCTTTTAAATACATATTAAAAAGCTTCAATTTTCTTTTTAAGATTAAATACAAAACACGCCGATATTATGACAACCTTTTGCACTATGAACTTTTTGATATAATAATTATTCTGTAAAAAAAACAACCACAACTAAAAACTAAAAAAAATATATTATAAAATCTGCTGTTTGTCCACATTTTTTTCTTGCATTTTTTCACCAACACTACTATATTTTTTTTTTTTTATAATTAGAAAAATATATATATTTTTTTTACAAAAAACTGTTGCCTTAATAAACAAATGGAAACTTATGAAGACCTTATTGATAAATGGTCAAATATCCAAGCAGCAGATTTTGGTGCTAATGATGTACCAACAGAAAAAAGTTCTAAACTTTTAGTGTTTGTAATGGTGCTAAATTGCAATGGAACTTTAGATATTGTTCCTTTCTGGGATTCAAAAAAGCTCTCAAAAGTTCAGATTAAGCAACAATTACAGGAAATGTTAGAACTTCCCAACCTATCAGTAAATATATTAACAATAAGCAGCAATTATAAGTGTGCGGGTTTTAAAGATGAAGTTACATGTAAAGAATATTTTGCTGAACAAGTTTCTACAAGAAATTACAAAAAACTTGAAACCGATAAAGATATAAGTGATAACACATGCTATATACACAATGTATGTTGTCCCTATATTGCTGTAATGGTTAATTTAAAACAAGATAAATCAAAAATTATAAATAGCTGTTCAATTTTGTAATTAGCAGTTAATTTATAACAAGCAAAAGTAATTTTTTTGTTTACTTGTCGAAATTTGCTACTATCAAATAATTTAAATGCCAAACTACCAAATTAGGAACATTTCTTATTTTATAAATAAATAGTGACATTTTTAAATATCACTTTTTAGTAAAATTAATAAAATAAAAATAATAACTTACTCATAAACTTGATATAATTCAATTAAAGACTTTTATGTTAAAATAATGTATGAAATAGTATTCTACATTGTTATGCACATTAATATAACAGCAATTAGAAGCGCTTTAGACGTTATAATGTAATTGTCAACACAGAAAACGCAGATGCACACAAAAATAGAATTGTAGTTATACTAAACATTTTACAAAAATTTTAATTTGCTGCAAAATACACAAGGTAACATAACTTTGCTTAGCTTTTTTGCAAATGCTTTAGCTATTATTAAGGGATTTTATTTTGTATTAAATTACTAGTATTGTTGCGTTTGTTAAAAGGCCGACAGAGGAAGTGCCGTCTAAAAGCTAATACAAGACACATGGCAGAGAAGTGCCGTTGAAAGATAGATGTAAAAAGATTTAGAAGTTTATTTAGTTCTAAGGAGAACCCTGACCAAGTCGGTCGCGGGTCTCCTGTTTAAATGTAAAAGAATTGTTGCTAATACGAATCCTTGGAGTTACAGGGAAAGTGGCTCGCTCTATTGTACGCGCTCCTGCGCTATTGTCCGAGCGCTCTTGAGCTTGCGGGGACAATGCTGCCAAAGGAATGACTCTGGATCTATTGTCTGGGCGTACAGGTCCCCTTGTTGACAATAGCATATTGTGCGCCCTTGATCGAGACCTGTCTGATCGGGAGGGAAGCATTTCCCTTTCCCCGCGTGAACCCTGCATATTGGGGGAAGGGACATCCCCTCCCCGGATCCGGGGGGTGGGAGCGCCACCCCTTCCGGGTTCCGCAACAATATTATCTATAATTATTTGCAGATTCAATTGAAAGTTTTTAGCCAGCACATAAATACTTGAACAAACTACTTTACTATTATGCATAACTTGGCATAGATTTCTGTTAAAGTTTCCACGTTTTAGTTAAATATCTTCGAAGAAGCAATAAACTCAATTAAAAATCAAGCTACATTTAAAAATAAAATCTTGAACTGAGTGGCAGAAACAACATCTTTGCCATTAGAATATTCACTTTGCCATATAAAGAATAATAAAACCCTGTCCTAAGCAGCTAGTAGCAATGCTGTTAGCGCAAAATAAAGCAAGATAAACATTTCCCTAATGTAATTAATCTTTATATACTGGGGAGTGCCCATTAGTTATGCTTGCTGCAAATGAGCCAGAGAGCGATTAAGCTCACCGAGCTCTGAGCAATAGCTAATGTTTAGATGCAAATGCTAATAGTTTGTTTTATTTAGACTTTATTGTTTAAACGTTAGTAAGCGACAAGAAGATGAAGACAGCATTTAGATAGCAGCAGCCAGATAATTTTCTTATTGAGAAATATGGACTCATATTTTGGTTCCAATTATCCCATATGTAATATATATTGAATTTAATCATTATGTTTTTTAGTTGAGCTTAGATAATAAACTCTCTGCCTTTTTGTCACTAAACAAGGTCCTCTTACCAATAAAAGAGAGAAATTTCAGCTAATAACAATGTTTTCTTTACTTTTTTATTGGCCTTCTAGTCAATTTTTCTATTTTTCAACAGTATTATTTGTTTCAGCAAACTTTAAAATTGGCACAGTAACCCGTTTTTTGGCATAAATGTAAAAAGAAAATGCCAAAAATTAGTAAAAAAAAAGTGAATGACCACACTTTCTTCAAACAATTTTTTTTAGTTGAAACAAAGTAGCAAAGAAATGGAGCTTTATTAAACATATAAAAACTAAAGTCAAAGAACAGCTGACAAAATGGCACAGCCAAATAGCAGCTTAGCATGTGGAAATTCCCAAAATATTGGAGCATGTGAATTTTTTCTACAAAGGGGTTTTCTTTTAAATATTTCCAAAATGGTGCAATTTTCTTTTAAAAATAAATTAAAAAAAACCACCCATCAATTTCATGGGAATTTTTTTACATTTATATATAAATTTTTTTTTTTTTGCATTAACCATTTACTAAGAAAAAAATGTAAGACAGTAAAAAATAAAAAATGATATAAAAAGTGTGCTGTATTCTCCATTCATTTTTTTTTCTACAACATTATTATATTTTTTCATACATACTTTTTTTTTTACAAAATAAGAAAACACCACCATGAGAACACAACGTGATAAAGAAAGTATTATTGCAGAATTAAGAACTATTCATGCTGAGCCATTAGGTGCTAATGAAATACCAGAAGATATTACTTCCCAGTTATTGTTGTTTGTGTCTGTTTATTCAGGAAATGATAGCCTCGGTAATGTTCATTTCAGGGACTCAACAGCATTGACAAGCTCACAAATTAAAAAATGTTTGCCTAAAAAATTGGGGAGAGCAATAAAAGAAATAGAAATAGTATGTAAAGAATCAGATGAAAATAACGATTATGAAACACTTAAAAATCTTTTAACACATATTAGAGAAAAGTTGGACAGTAAGGAATATAAAAAACTTAAAAAGGATGAAGATATAACAGATAATACATGCAAAATATTTGCTGGAGAGTTTCCATATATTGCTTTAAGAGTTGATTTAGATAATATACTTTGCTCAGTTATGTAAGAATGAAACAATTTATAACGATAAAGTTAATAGTTTTTTATTATTACCAGATATAGCAAATAAATAAATTTAAAAACCTTTAGTAAAACATGTATGTATGCATTTGTTGCAAATAAAACTAAGACAACTTTTGAGATGTAAGAATATCTCTAATCTTTTCTATTGCAACATATGTTTAACAAGTTTTACATATAAGATGCTTTAGTTTATAAAGTTTAGTTTGAATAAGCAATTAGTATTTTTATTTTATTAATAAACTCTCTGCATTATAACTAAATTTTTTTTTTTGAAAGCATTAGTGCTTGCTTGATTATGAATATAGATTAATTTTTTTATTTACTGCACTGTCTGAAGGAATTGCTTAGTTACAAGCACAGATATTATGAACTAAAAGTTAAAACTAAAAGCCACATAAAACTACAGCTATTGATAGAAAACCCAACCCACGGGTAGTAATAATGGGCAAATCAGCTCCAGAAGTTGACTGTTCATCCAAGCTGTCCTCATCTAGGGGCTCTAGATTATCATCGTCCTCTTCAGTGCTATTTTCGAGTAGTGTGCCACTGGGTTCATCCGTGTTAATATCTTTAGTAGAAATAGACATACCAGGAGTGGTGGATTGTTGAGACTGACCAGGAAATGTAATGCCCAAGAATCCTGGCAAATCATCAAAAAGAGTTGCAGGAATAGACTGAGTCTCACTGCCTTGTTCACTTGCACCTGGAGCGTCAATTGGAGCAGCACCAGGTAGATTATTCAACGTCTGTTGATTGTCTGCGGGTTGAAATTGTTGGTTATTTGTCGGCTGCTGCTGCTGGTTGTTCTCACCAGGGAACTGAATGCCACCACTAGGATTCTGTTCATTCACACCATTGCCTGGAAGAGAACCTGCGGATTCGTTTGGGAATTGGTTGCCAGTAGCGCCGTTGGGGTTCTGACCATTTGATCCACTGCCTGGAATTAAATCTGCAGATCCATCGGATGGAAACTGACTGCCAAAATTGCCATTGGGAAGCTGGCCATTTGCATTATTGCTTGGAAACTGTTGCGAGCCATTTTCCGCGGGCAATTGACTGCCTGTGTTGGCACCAGGAAATCCACCACTGGCATCAGTATCTGGAAATTGACCATCGTTAGTACCCCCAGGTGCTATTCCAAAGCTATCATCTGGAAGAAAGCTGTTGCCTGTATTGGCACTTGGAAAACTATCCACATCATCCTGATTCTGTTGACGTTTGCAATGATGAGGTTTTTTGTGGCAGCAATCATCATGGCAGCCGCCATAAACCATTCCTAAGACAGTAAAGACGAGTAGAGCTAGCGTTGTTTTCATTTTTTTAAATGATTTAATTAGAAAAACTGGTTCTAATATATAGACACAAATTGCAAGTTCTAATATTTTTATAAAGTATTTTTTTTTTAGATGGAATGCTAATTGGTTGATTGTAAAACATTTCAGTGTAGTTTTATATATAAATGGGGGGTTTTATAAGGAACCAAGGAAGTTTTATATCTTACAAATAGAAATCAGGAAGTATAAAACTTCAACTAGTGTTGTATATGTTTTTTTTGATTAATCAGAGTAGTTTAATCTGTGGTATCAGAGTAGTTTAATCTACTATCAATACATTCAGCGGACAGGAGGTAGAAAGAATGTAAAGATAAAATATATATAAGAAAAAAGATGTGTGCATTCGTTTTATATTAAAGATAAAACCTGTACAAAAAAAAAGAGTATAGAATAAAAAAAAGAGTCGGGTGCAGATTGAATGCATCATTCTGCAAGTGTAATTTCTGATAAGGATGATCAGAAATTCAAGTCACAAGACACAAACACATTATTTTTTTTAGAGAATTAAGCAATTTTGCATTATATTTCTTCGAGATAACAAGCATGTAGATTCACAAAGAAAGCATATTTTGAGCCAGGTTTTGTTCTTAATTAAACAAAAGAGGGCAGTGATTTTTCCAGGAGATTGTATTTTCCTTTCTATAAAGTTAAATAATATGGAAAAAAAAAAATATTGTTGACAACACACTTTACCCGCAGCACAAGTTTTTTTTTTTTTTTTTTTCTTTTGCAGCCACAAGCGATCATTATTTTTGTTGCAAAAAAGTGCAGATCCTCTGCAGCATAAGTGTTAGAACATGCAATTTTTTTTATGCAGCCAATCAGTTAATGCGGAAGAATTCAACTAACAAATACACTTTAGGACAATTCTTGTTTTTTTTTTCTATTAGTGAAAAACAGACAATAATTTTTAAGGAATAAAGAATGGGGGCGTATCGTGTTTTGTTAATGCGCGGGTATCTTGTATTGTTTGGTGCTTGAAAATAAAAGCAATCCTTTTTTTCTCGTCTATTAAATATACCTGCCTTTTTTCCTTTCTTACCCCCCCTTTTTATTTTATTTTATTTTCTGGTCCCGCCTTTTTCTCCCTCTTTTAGTTTTAAGCAAATATCTTTTCAGCAACAGTCGCTAAAGTGTCCCCCCCACATTTTCCCCCTTTTTTCGTATTCTATTTGCTTATCTGCATCGTACTTTTTTTTGAATTAAACGCCTTCTCTTTAAGTGTCCGTTTTTTTTTTTTAAAACAATAACAAAAACCCTACTCCTACTTTTTAGCAAACACATTTCATTATTTACTGGCACTTTTCTTTTTTTCTGTTTATATTAGTCAAATTGTCTTATTGAAAAGAACGCGCACAGCTTTAAAAGAAATTTCAATAAACACGTTTGTTTCTTTTTATTTACCACTTTTTAGCAGAAACAGACTTGGACTTTATGTTTACACAACAAAAAAACCAACAGCAGAGGTACCAACAACAACAGATGGGACAAAATGAAAAACCACGACGAGGAATGACACCACGAATGTTGGAACTTAGTAGACGACTAAGTGATATTGAGTTTCAAGAATATATCCCTTCAACACCAGTACTGTCTCCTTCTGCTTTTAGTAGACCTGCGACGAGACGGCGGGGAAGTATAGCGGAGTTGTTAGGAACTTCAACTGGTTCGAGACCAACTTCACCATATGGTCCTATTTCACCAGTACAGAGAGCTCCTATTATTGAAGAAGATGAGGACCTTGATGACCTGATACAATCGCGTCCACGCTCGCCTCCGCCACGCAATCCTCGTTTGCAGAGCTCCCCGCGCGCACGTGGAGAGGAACGAGTTACACAGAGATTACGTGACCGATTGAAAGTACCTATTAGTGAGCCCTCAAAACTTGGTGGATTGGATCTTGTGGAACCAGCAAAGGTCGATGTACTGTATGAGGAGGATAAAGAGACTCTGGAATATCGTCGTAGACGTCGTGCGCGGGAATCTATTGGCTCTAGTGAGGGCTTTTCTGTTGACATTACTCTACAACGCAGACGTGCTGGAAGTGGTCAGAATAGTCCAACGTCGCCGTCATTTTCTCGCACTCAGCAAGCGGCTTCCACTAATGCGCGTCTTCCGAAAAATTCTGCGTCTGATGCTGCTGACAGACCGCCGCCGGCTTCTGAGCGTCGCAAATTGGTGGGACTTACGCGTCGCATGCATGAGGACTGGGATGAAGTGGGCAGCTCATTACGTGAACTCCGTGTGTTGGTCGCTAGCAATGGTGGTTTGCCTGTGGGAGTCGGCTCGGGCGCAGCTCGTTTACGTAGTATGATGTGGCTTGCGATGCTTGAAGTGCGTGGGATTTCTCTTGATGGATATTCGCAGGCTCTTCAATGCTGCCCATCCTCCAGTGCTGACAAAATTAACAACGATGCTTTCCGCACTTTGGCTGCTGATGCTGAATTCCGTCGTGCTGTTCCCACTGAATCTATCGTCCGTGTACTCAATGCGCTTCTCAGTGCTCCTGGTAAGTATTTATCTTGTGTGCCTTGCGTTGCTACTATTACTCCCACTTGTTATTACAAACTCCGCGGTGCTTAAAAGCGTGATCTGTTTGAATATTACCCATTTCTGCTAATTAATTGTTTGCATTGCTGGAAACAATATGCGTTTTATTATTATTATTATTGTACCTGTAGATCGGTCAACCAGTGATCCTCCGCGATATGTTCAGGGAATGAATACACTTCTGGCACCGTTTTTATATGTAATGGGAGAGAGCGCAGGGTTTTACGCCTTTCGACAATTTCTACGCAATGAATGTCCATTATATGCACGGCCATCACTTCCAGGAGTACACGCTTGTGTGCAATTAGTAGACGAATGCTTAGCAACAGTTGATGCACGACTATTCTCACATTTAAAACAACATGGGGCAGTGGCAAAAATATACGCGTTTCCTGCAGCCATGACATTAAGTGCCAGTGTTGGACCTTTAAGACAGGTTGTGCGTCTTTGGGATTTTTTATTGGCATTCGGAGTACATTTAAATGTCGTCTGTATTGTCGCTCAATTACTCTCTATGCGTGAATTACTATTGACTACTCAGTCTCCTATGGCATTTTTACGCTCTTGGCCACCATTGAGAGCTGATGCTGTTATACGTAGAACTCGCGAAATCTATGAGCTTTTACCAGAGAGATTACGTCGTAAGATTAAATTACACGCTCATGATACTCATCTTGCGGAGAAATTGGCTTCTGCTCCTTCTGTTGCTGATCCTATTGCGGAACCTAAACTTTGGTCTCAACAGCAACTTTCTCCTGGTACCCCTTCTCATACCCAGTCATCCCTTAAACGTGATCTTCCATTGAGCCCTGACATTGTTAGTCCTACGTGCTCGGTAGATGTTCTTACGAATAGAAGTGTTAGTGCAACTTCTCGTCCTCGTTCTCGCACTTTTTCTGGCATGGCTAAAAGACTATGTACTGCTCGTCCAATACCTGATCCTACTTTGCCATCTGGTGTATTAAGGGCAATGCCTAATTATGGATGTATTGGTTTGGGAATTCATTCTAATAATCCCCCGCCCCCTCATATTTCTCAAAGTCCTGAGCTAAATTACCGGGCTCTTTCTAATAATGCCTTGGGTCACATCCCTCAGTTACAACCTTTATCTATCCTTCCATCTTCTCCTCCTACTCGTCCTGTTAGAATGATGGCTGGTAGTGAAGCTTTGTGGTTGTTGGATAGAAAATTATCTCCCAATTATTTTAACAACCATCATTAATTGGTCTCCTCTTTTAACCATTTCTTTATTGCATAATTTTACTCTCTTTTTTTTTTTTTACCACTTGTTTAAAAAATATATACTTTTGTTTCTTATTGCAAAAGTTCGTTTACATCTTTTTTTTTTTTTTTTAAAAAGTTAATCAGGTCTTTACTTTTGCAATGGCATATTTGTGTATTATGAAATCTTTAAAAAAAAAACATTTACATTCTTGACCATTTTTGTGGTTTTTTTTTGCCAAGTTAATGTTATTAAAGTTGTATAACACAATCTTTTTTACACATTGCAATTTTTTCTAATACATTTTACTAAA
>KZ303544.1:51194-85518 GCA_002705745.1 Coemansia reversa NRRL 1564 | reverse complement strand
CCAGATGAATGAGTTGCCGAGGTGCAAAATTGCATGTTGGCGGTACTTCCCCGCCATTCTCGACATCCTGGCGCAAGATAATAGCACCGCCGCAATTAATGCGCTCGACAACAAAAGGACCGGCGAATTTCGCGGCATCTGAAGAAGCTCGCACAGGGACCCTTGCGAGTATGCGATCACCTGGCATAAAATCCGCAATCTTGTGTGAGGAATCAAATTGCCGATGAAGTTATGCCTGATAATCTGACAGATGACGTGCCGCCTGCAGCCAGATCACCTTGTCGCGAAACTGGTGTAACATGTCAACTGTCAGTTTGGCTGTCAATGACATTGTGGGTGCCATCAATACTTGTGGCGGAAACATTTCACGGCCAAACATAACTTGTGCGGGTGTTATCAACAATCCTCAATGTTTGCGCGAATTCAGCGCCAGCTGCACAAGGGGCAGATGAAAATCCCACTCGGTTAGTGCTGAAAGGCCCATCTTCACCAGTGCACCTTTAACCATCCTTACTGAGCATTCGGCCAGCCTGTTTGCAGAAGGGTTATATGGAGTCATGCAATGCAAAGTAATGCCAGTACCGTGTGCCAAATGCTCAACAATGGTGTTAACAAACTCCCGGCCATTGTCGCTCTGCAAGGAACGCGGGGTGCCAAACTGACAAAAAATGTTCAGCAATGCCCGAGCAACAGACATGGCCATTTTATCTGGTAAAGTGGCAAGCATGGTAAAGCACGAGAATACATCAATACATACCAAAATGTAGACTGATCCCACTTCGGTAGTGTGCAGAGGACCTGCTAAATCAATTGCAACGTGGTCCATGGGTCCACACGCCGAAATAGGTGCCAATGGCGCATATTGAGGATGCTTCTCTGAAAATGCTTGGCACCTTGCGCAAGTCTTCGTCAACTCGGCTGCATCCTTATCCAATGACGGCCAGTCAAACCCGCTTCTGCATATCATCGCAGCTAGTGCAATGCCTCGAAAATGCCCCATGGCATGATGTGACTGCAATAATTCTTCGCGCAGTTGCTCTGATGTTTCAGATTCATTCGTCATCGAATGAGCGGCTACGCCGGATAATCCGAATGCATCCTCCCTCCGCCAAGTGGAACTGAGGGCCAAGACATGAGCAACTGGCTCCCAGTATGTTACAGGTCCAACACACTCGAAAATTCCCTGTGCAATTCGGTCTCCATGAGTGACAGCAAATGGCGCTGATGTCGTGTTGGCTAGGAGGATTTTAACCTCACCACGAAAGCTCGCATCTATGATGCCGGCTTTAACATCAATACCACGGACTGCCAAACCAGAGCGTGGAGTGATGCGCAAATAACATCCTGGTGGAATCGCCACTTGCAGACCCATAGCAATTAACTTCTGCATATGAGGCGCAATAGTCAACACCTCTGCTGTGGTGAGATCCCATCCTGCGTCATCATCATGTGCTTGGGATGGTGCCGGCAAATCACCGTGCTTTTGTACGAATCATACAGTCAACTCACGCTCATCAGCCATCCAAGACTGTTTTGCTTCAACATCTGTCGGGAGGCGAGAGAGCACATCAGGTAAAACATGATCAATACCCGGGCAATGTTCCACTGTAAAATTGTAACGATGCAGTGTCGTATACCAATGCGCGACCATTTTTGACAGCTCTGTCTTTGACTGCAAAAATTGTAGTGCCGCATGGTCGGTTTGAATGGTACAACAACATCTGTAAATAAAATCGTGAAAAGTATCCAGTAATATGATGACGGCTAATATCGGGCTTGGTTAAAAAAAGGTAATATGTTATATATATAAAACAAAACTAATAATAGTCACCATCTTTTGAAAGTACTATCCTGATTCTCTTAATCCATTCATTAAAGCAAGTCTAAAAGTCATCAGTTGTTAAGCAATTCAGCTCATTTTGCCAAGCCAATTTTACCTCTTCTAGATCAGTAAACTTCTTCTCTCATAGCCTGTTCTTTATATGTGGAAAAAGCCAAAAGTCACATGGAGCAAGATCTGGTAAGTAGGGTGGAGCTTTGATAGTTTTTATCTTGTTTTGATTTAGAAATTTTATTGTAGACTTGGATTTATGAGCTGGAGCATTATCCTGGTGAAACCTCTAATATTTTAGGCCAGATTTTTTATGCAGTTTTTTCCACTCCTTGACCATTGGTTTGAGACTATGTTTAATATAATACTTGCTGTCAATGTTGTGCTTTTTAGTATTCAAGTTGGCATAAAGAATTCCCCTCCTTGAGAAGAATATTATTGCTAAGAATTTTTTACTGTAAGCTGTAGACTTGATCTGTTTCTCAGTTACTTGATCTTTAAGTACCCATTGCTTTGCACCTGGGCCTTTACTGTTTGAGTAAATATAAACAAAAAATTTATCACAAGTTACAATATTATACAAACTTGATTGATTAGTTTTTTTGTATTTCTGAAGAAAGTTCTTGATAAAATTAGATTAGCCTGTGTTATTTCCTATTTAACCAGGCAGCTTTCTTCTCTGTCTTCTTTTCCTGTTTTTGGTTCTTTGAACATTTTCTTCTTTAATAAAACTGTTTCTGACTTTAACAGTTCTTACAAAAACTAACTCGTTCTTGTTTTTAAACATCTGATAGTTGATGTGGCACCCATTTATGTTTAATCATTCTGTATCCCAGGTCATCTTTTAAAGTCTTATTCATTGTTCTTGACAAACACCCATAGGTTGATGCTAGCTCATCTGCTGAAATAGTTGGACATTCAGTTATTGTTTTTTTCAGTTCCTCAGAATAAAGATTGGTAATTTCCAATGATGGGCATCCTGTTCTAGGTTCATCTTTAAATGAATAGTGTTTGGTATTAAATCTAGTTACCCATTTGCATACTGTTTTATGTGAAAGAGTATGTTTGTCTAATGCATGATCCAGTTTTCGTTTTATCATTTTAGGGGATTTGCTTTCAGTATAGAAAGCATAAATCATTGCACGTTTTTCGGACTTTGAAAAATTAGGAGTAGGGGTCATGATGAAAATTTTAAAACTGTAAAATAAGCAATATTTATGCACATAACTTTCTGTAAAAACAAGCAGTAGCTATTTGAAATGTATTACTGTACTCAATGGATGGTACAGACTATGGTGCTATTACTTGCTGTTTTGCTTTAGATTTTATAGAAAAGGCATTACCTTTCTTTCCCTGAGCCTGATAGTTCTTGCTGTTTGATTGTATAGCATCATTGGGCATCATTAAGGGTTTTTGCCATTGTAGCGATAATGCGCGCCTGGCCTTTTGGCATGCGCTGGTACAAAACCCCGCTGATACCTGTATCGGATGCATCTGTGGCAACAAAGAACTCCCAATCTGGCTGCGAAAAATACAGTGTAATCGCATTCACTACCAGATGTTTCAGCTTTCGAAAAGCCGTGCACTGCATCTCGTCCAGCTCAATTGGCTCGCGTCCGCGGCCCTGGCCGCTGCGCAATTTGTCGAGCGCTGGCGTGAACCGGTGACTGGCAGGTAGATACTCGCACACAAAATTTACCATGCCCATGAACGAGCACAGCTGCATCCGCATACGAGGCTCCGGCCATTGCACGATAGCCTCGACTCAGCGCTGATCCAGTCGGGTTCCCTTCTGCGATATTTCAAAACCCAGTAAGCAAACCGTAGGTAAACTGAACTGACATTTAGCAACATTCAGTGGCATCGCGGCCTCAGTAAGCTGCGTGATTACTGTATGCACATTTCCAATGTGCTCCTCCATGTTGCGAGAGAACACCACAATATTATCAATATACGCAGCCGTGAAATTGCATCCGTGCAAAAGTTGCGCCATGAGGTGCTGAAAATGCAACGGCAAGTTCTTTAGTCTGAATGGCACATGTACAAACACATACTGCTCACTGGCCCACAAAAATGCTGTCTTCGGCTGATCCTCTGGCGCAATCGGCAGGCGGTGGTAAGCTTTTGCAACATCCAATGTCATAAGAACTGTCGTGCCAGACAGCTGTAAAAATATTTCCCGAATAACCGGCAACGGAAACACATTGTCCTGCGTGCGTTGGTTTACTGCACAATAATCGACAACTGGGTGTGTATCCGTCATATCACCGCTGCTGTCCTTTTTAGCAACCGTAAATAACATTGCAATATAGGGACAGCCCACTAGCGCCAGTTTAATAAATCTGGCCTCGCGCCATTTACACATATGCTTTTCGACCACTGTTGCTTGAGCATGCAAAAAGACCAGCTGGCATTGATACAAGTGCAAATTCTCAGCGTCATCATGAAACGGAATCTGTACTACCGTGCCTGGCAAAGGACATGGTTTGTTGAGGTCAATTGCTGCATTGGCATCCAAAACCACCTTCAACTGCTGCAATATATCCTCACAGTGTTCCAAATCATTTCCAACATCATGCTCTGGTACATTGTTGCCAGCATTCTCTATGACCGGATGATCAGCATAATGCTTGACTCCTGCCAGAAGCTCACCCAGTCTGTACTGCTTGATGATGTCAATACTGAGCAGGACCGGCGGATTGATCTCCTGCGGAAATGCTTCTGCGCATAACACATACGTATGGTCTGCCGTCGAAAGCATGACTGTACAGCATCCCCAGCATGGCAGCGTGGTTTCACCAGCTAGACGAATTGAACCTGTGAGCAGTTCAACTTTCCCCCCGAGTCGTTCAACGATACTACGTGAAATCAGCGTCGTCGACGATCCGGTATCTACTTCGGCAATAGTGGAAATCTCCTGACTGTTTGCAGCCAAGCGAATGGGTACCGTCCATTTGGGATGGGTTTTGGTGGGAACAATTCGAGCTTTAGACAATGCCTTCTGCCCCACTGCCCCCAGTTCCTTAATTAAAGTGTGGCGTTCATCGCCGACAGGGCCCACTTGATTTGCTGAGGGGGATATCACCTCCAGTGTATGAAATTCGGTAATGCCCATAGCTTGAGCGAGCTGCGGTTCGAGCGGCTCAGTGTGCCATTCGAACTCTGATGGGCACCACCATTCAGTCGAATCAGCGGTAGTCTCCTGGTCAATAATATGAACCTGATGACTCGTCGACCCTGGCCAATAGTTGACATAGTCATCCTCATGATCAAACGCAACTATATCAGCATCAGCGTCATTGCAAGCAGCATTGTCTATCTCTGTCTGATGACTCGAGACAGTATTGGCATGATCATCTGCATCAGATTCAGGAGCGTCGTCGCCATCATTAATCTGTAAAACATAATCGTCGTCTGCTTGCGTCTGATGACTGCGCGGTGTAAAACCAGACCAAGATTGTTGCACTTGATTTGGATTTGCCCGCCATTCAGGCGTACGCTGTGACCCATGCTTACAATTATCCAACCGTTGCATTTGACGAGATTGCTGATCTGTCGGAGCAAATTTCGTCGCCGGACCCACTGGCTGTTGCGACCGCACTCCTGACGCTTGATTCCTCACAGTCGGTGATGGTGCTTGGTACGGTAGGGGTAATCCCCTTAGTGTAATACCTGCAGTTGTGGCGTAATGCTCCATCCGTTGGTGCATAAGCCGTGCAGACACCGAATTAGGACAGTAGCGATTGCAGTCTTCTTCTGCATTTGCGAGAACATCCAGTATATGATACAAATTACATTGACGCTGGCTGGTATGTGGCACCTCTGTGTGAAGCATCAATTCCATTTGCAGCCCGATGGCACGGAACAAGCAATCAATAACCACATGCAGCTGCATGTGGTTGCCTGTGCGAAAACGTAGCAACAAGAAGTTGTTAACAAACTCGGGCAATGTCTGTTCCTATGTCAATACCACTCGTTCCATCATCGACTGTGCTTTGTGGATGGACAGAGACACTGGTGTCACCTTTAAAAAGAAAAATACTGCTTTCCCCCCATGTCAGATGGCCGCCGTATGAGCATGTAACATTGAAAAACGCATTTCCAAACTGCATTGAAGTGTTACCAGAAAGGAGCGAGACGCCATGGCAGTCATAATCCAGGTAATTGTACCCCATGTATGACTCAATGGCCTGTGCGTAAGTTACACTATCTGGTACATCGGTGTCTTTCCCCTGTTTAAACGTCGCTGTCGGCTTGGTCAGTGGACGACCAGTAATTTCTGTTGGCGTCTCCATCGGCCCTCTATGGGTTGGTCTCGGCGACCATCCGGGCAATTTGTTGGCTGGAATTCCTTGCAGGTATTCCAGTGTTAGTGCTGTCAGTTTTTCGCAGTGCGCCTCATCATAGACACGCTCTATCTCCATATGCCGTGTCCAATCTGTCTGGAACATTGAGAAATGCTCTTTGACGAGGTCGGCCATTTGCGTGACAAACACTTCTCCAGCGACATTGAGAATAGGGTCATTCCCATTATTAATGGGACTGGTTAGGTAGGTCGCCGCTGCAGCTCTCCCACCATTCTGGCAGTTGTAACCGCAGGTTGTCAGCACTGGGCCGGCAGGCGTAGCAGCACTTCGCACATACGTTGTCTGTGCACTTGCCTGCCTGGCGGGCTCATCCTCCCGTAGGGACTCAACTTCCTCACGGTGGCTGCTTCTGTCCTCGCACCCCGGTGTGAATCCCAACTCTCCGTGACTCCTCATAGAGAATTCGGCACGTGGAGTGTGATAGACAGCGCTACGTTCCCTACTTACTAAATGTTGCACTCTTGATTTGCTTGCATCTAATGTTGCAGACATTGAGTCTGCATCAATTAAGGTTACCGCCCTATAAGGTACACTGCTTTCCAAATGGGCAGCATCTCTATATGCGGTTGGCATCTGATCAACTGCTATTGGCTGAGCGGGTACCGAAAATTCATTTAAGTCGGTGGACCTCAGCCTGGTATGCCTTAAATCATGTGGCGTTTCAAATGCTGAAGCGGGATAGCGTATAGCTGATGTGTTCCCCACTTGTTCGTAACTTCTCCATTCAGAATGGCTGGAGGTTGCCATCTGTGTGTTCAATGCAGTTAATGCTGTCGTCATGGATGCCATTCCATCTTGCAAACTGGCCAATTGGCATGTCAACTGTATTGAACTCTGCTGCAAACTGTTAATGTGATAATCTGCATTGTTGACATCCGTTCGCTGCACCTGTTGCTCGGCCAGAAGCTCCACTTGCTGTGCCTGGGTGTCGGACATCATCGTCATAAGATTTTGCAAATGCTGATATACCGTAGGGTCAATCTGACCCTCTGTTGCATACATTGGCACAGCCATGGTCGTCTTATGACCAGCTGATATGTGCTCCGCGATAGGCATCTGTGGCATATGTGGCTTTGCATTATCATCACCAATCGCCAGCCTATAAGGTTTCTTCTCCACTGAGTATGCACTTTCTCCGCGTGTGACTGTTCCTGGCATGGCAGCATCCAAGCTATCATGCTCGTCACGCAAGTATTCACCATCATACAACTGCGACATTGTCGACATACACTACTAGTTAGTTAATTAATGCCTAATGCAATGATCTTCGCTGCGATATGTGTGTAGCGAAAATCTGGATATAGCGAAAAATTGAAATATAGCCAAATGTTGCGATTGAAATTTGTCATGCGTATGTCCGTCGAAAAGTCCAAGAGCAAAAACACAAGCACCGAAATAAGGACAAAATAAGGCAAAGAAAAAATAGGAGCCAACAAATAGAGGTGAAAAAAATAGAGAAGTTTGGTCGGTTAGACGCTGTAGAAGCGACTAGAATGTAATAAAAATAAAGAGTAAAAAATTTGAAAGCAAAGTGCCAAGTATAGCACTCTGAGGCTGAAGTAACGCGTGGTATAAATGTATATGTTATTATAATCGCGTGATAGCATTTAATGTGTTAAAATAAGTAGAATATTATTATTATTATTATTATTATTTTTTTAATTTTTCTGTTTTATAATTTTTTTGTAGAGGTTTTATGTGTTTAGTGAACTGCGTTGTGTTGTGCGGTAACAAAAGGATATATGGAGAGACAAAGCGGAAGGTAGTGAAAAAAAATGTAGTTTATAGCATTTTTATTTGATATTTCAATGCTATTAACGAAATAAAAGAATAGTTAGAAACTTCAAACAATTTGTATATTAAAGCTTATATCGTTGTTGCCTTGGTCTCTCCAATTCACTAGCCTAACAATTCTATTAAGCTATTGAATATGAGATGTGAAGGACTTTAAAGAAAACGAAACTAATGTTGAGTGAGAGGAGGGTGCCTTAAAAGGGGCCCTCCAAGTCCTTGATTAAATTCTTGGTCATCAGTGTAGTCATGAGATATGGACAACTGAGGAGAAGGTCTTGAAGGAAACAAATGTCTTGAGAGGAAATGATCATGAAAAGATAAATGCAGGAAACACTGCGCTACTGTGCGTCCACAGTAGCAAGATTTCCTATAAGCATAACCTTATCGCCAACTTTGACATCTGGTTTATGCAGATTCTTGTTATGGTTATCAATCCAGTGAAGTTGCACATGCTCTATATTTGTGCGAACTTCTTCGCCAATGCCTGCAATTCTTGAGAGCACTTCTTTTGAATTAGTGTTATTGGCATTGGCATTAAGTGCAATGTTCGTGCAATCGCTGGCTGGAATCCATAGTTTATATAAAATGGACTGTGTTGTGTTGAGCTATTGCTGCGGCTATTGTATGCAACTTCAGCCAACAGAAGTAAGGCTTTCTAATCACTTTGATAATTATTCTAAGTTGCCCATAACATTGCTTCAAGTGTCTGGTTAACCCATTCCATTTGGCCATCAGTCTGTGTGTGACCAGCCATTGACATTTGTAACTCAGTACCAGTCTGCTTCCACAGAGTGCACCAGAAAGATAAAGTAAACTTGGGGTTGTGGTCTGACACAATGGATTCTAGCAGGCCATATAAATAAGAAAGCTGCTCAAGATCTAGCTGTGCTATTTCTTGTGCTGTTGCTGTTTTGTATGTGGAAATAAAGTGTGCCATTTTCAATAGACCATCTATGACCACCATGATCACATCAAAACCATCTTTCATTTTTGGCAGGCTCACAATAAAATCTATGCTCACACTTGCCCAATTACACTGCGGAATTTCCAGCAGCTGCAGTGGCCTGTCACTTAGCCATGTGCTATTCTTTACTCACTGGCATTTATTGTATATCTGCACATACTTCTCACAATCCATATACATACCCAGCCATTAAAACATTTTGCTTAAGCGCTGATGTGTTTTTTGAATGCCTGGGTGCATATCCACCTTTTAATCATGGAACTTATGCAATGAAAGCAGCTGATCAGCTTTTATACCAATGCATTGGCACCCGTTTTTAAAAAAGCACACCTTGGTGCATATGATACTTACTTTTAGTTTCTTTAGTGCATTTTGATGATAACTCATTGCTTGATTGTAATAAATGGGCAATCTGCTTAAGCTTTGCATCACCAAGATATGATTCTGCTGAGTCCACACTAGTTGGGAGTTTCAGCATCTTCATCGCTGCCATGCATGTAAGTGGTGTCCTCCCTATCCTGGAAAAACTGAATCCACCAGTACCGCAGCCTGTGTTAGAAAGTTTTTCTACTTGCACCAGATGCAGTTTGGTGATCATCATTGGAATGAGCCGCACAATTTGATCACTGGCAGAAATATAGATACTTGCATGGGAACTATTAAATAACAAGACTATAATCTTGCCAGTATAATTCTGATCAATGATGCCTCTGAGTACCTTGACATTTTTGGATGCTAACCCACTGCAGGGTGCAATACACAAATAAGAATTTGGTAGTACATGAGCAGCTACTCCAGTGGACACCAAAAGCAATTCATATAGTTCCAATGAGAATTTCATTATACAGTGGATATTGAAACTGGCATCATTGGCATGAGTTTTTACCAGTATCTGCACATCTTCATGAAGCAGTTGAACATCTGCCATTAAAGGTTCTATAGTATCAGTAAAAACTGCACTGATGCTTAAATTGCTGAATGCCAATATTAAGTCATCTACATCTTATGGCAGGGCAAGTGGCAGGGCAGGTGTTGAAGCAGGCATTGGTGTAGGCAGCAAAGCAGGTGGCAGTACTAATGGCGGTGCTTATGGAGCAGATGTCATGGAAGGTAGTGGGATGGGCATCAGCATTGCAGGAGGAATTAGATTATCTGATTATGCTGGCATTGGTGTGGGCAAAAGCACAGGCATGGGTTTAAATGGCTGTAATGGCATTTGCATCAGATAGGTTTGACACTTGTACTCATCTAGGTGGATGTCTGATTGCGAAATTGGCAAGTGTGATAGGCCATCAGTGACAATGTTTCTAGATCCAGCATGGTATTTAATTACCATGTCAAATGCCTGCCACATCTTGAGCCAGCAAATCTAGCAGTCAGAATATTTCATATGCATTTTGACCATTTTGATAAATTGATGATCAGTCATGACTTCAAAATGGATGCTGTGCAAGTAATGGCACTATGTCATGAGCACATGGATAACAGTAAAAAAACTCCAGTTTGTGCACTGGACATCTGCACTGGCTGTCACTCAATTTCAATGAATGAAACACAATGGGGCACCATTTGCTGTCATGCATCTGGTGTAAAACACCACTGATGGCAGTACCAGAAGCATTTGTTTTGATTCATGTCTCAGACTACAGGTCAAACTGGTGGGTAATTGGCACAGATGATAAGTGGTCTTGAAGTTTGCCAAAAACAGACTCGGCCTCAGCATTCCAGGTAAAAGCATCACCTTTTAACAATTCTGTCAGTGGAAGTGTAGTCTGTGCATAATTCTTAATAAATCAGTAGTAGTAGCTGGTGTTATATAGTGAGTTTAATGAACGTATTAATATATATTATATGACGGAAAGCAGAATTAGTGACTTAGTGAAACTACTTGTTCTTGCCTGCGAGCCAGTGCTTATATAGCTCTTTCCATTTCCTCTGCCATAAATGGTAGAGTCCCTGGGATGACTTGAGTTTTGCCCTTGGACTCTGCCCCATGGTATACTGATCGTCTGCATGCATTGAGGCAGGCTTGGTGGTCACCTGCTCTGCAAGTATGGTAATGTCGGTGGTGAGCTGCAGTTCATTGCAACTCTCCTCAGAGACAACACTGGTAAGCCTGAGAAAACTGCAGCTGTTGGTCTGTGATTTGGGCAGTGGCCACTTGCAGATTGCCTCTACCTTGCACAGGTTGGTTTCAATGCCATTTTTCAATAAAATATGGCCAAGAAAATTAACAGATTTGATGAAGAATTTGCATTTTTTGGCCTTTGCATGTAGGTTATTATTATGCAAGCATGTGAGTACAGCTTCAGGATCACAGGCATGGTCATCAGGATTGAAGTTATTGGCTTATAATTTTTGTTACCTTGTTCCTCAAAGTTCACCAGCCTAACAAAACTTGTTATACTAGAAACTAAATGAGATAAAGGACTTAGGGAAACATAAATGAAACTATAGATGGAGGGGCCATTATAAAGGCATCCCTCAGGTAATACTTGATTTCTTGATTTTGGTCTTGGTCATTAAATGGGAAATACCAGGCAGAATGCAAATGTGTAAAGCAGAGTTTCTACACTGATGACCCTGCCTCAAGCAAATTTTTTTTAAGAAATACAGATATTGGCAACAGAGTTTGTGCTAATTAGGAACATGCCCAGCTTCACTGGATTAATAATCATGATAAAAAGCTGTACAGACTTGAATTTAAAGTTTGAAAAAAAATATATTCTATTCACATGCTTCATGATGCTACCATATCTACAAAAACACAATAATAGCTTGCTGCAGCACAAGTGGTCAGGGTCATACAAGGTAATTAAAGCTATTGGCAGGAATCTATCTAAGCTGGAGCTGCCACCTAATATGCATAACCACTCTGTTGTGTCCTGGTCATATCTCAATAAGTATAACAAATCAGATTGGTTTCAAGAGTGTGTACTCAAGAAGCCACTGACAGTTGAAGTGAACAACCACCTGGAGTAATAGATTGAGAAGATTGCCTTTCATCAAAATTTCAGGAATAAGCAACTGTACCTAGCGCACTGGGAAGACTCTGGTGAGAATGACTAAAACATGGGAGCCTGAGTCAGTATTCTTCAATGTGAAGCAGTTACTGAAGAAGTACAAAGATGCACAGGGACTTAATGGACATGCCAGAGTCAAGTCCTAAGAAGGGGCGAATGTGAGGATGATTGGCTGCACTAAAAGGTACAATCATAGCCAATCATACCAGGGCTATATAAAGTGCCCAATAGTCTTATTAGCTTTGCCTTAAATTTTTCTCTAGTTTTTTTTTACAGGAATTCTATTGCAATACATAATTGTAAAAATCATCCTCATACTATCCCAGTGTGGGAACCAAGAATGTCCTTTATTCAATCATATTTTGCATTATATTAAAAAATGAACAATGTTTTTTTTTCTCAAAATTTATAATATATACTTGCGGATTATAATGTTTCTAAAGTAACACGAATTTTCATTATTTTTTTATATTGATCATCACCATTGGTTTTAATTGAATTCAGAGGCTCATCGACACGTGTAAATATTCTTTTTCCACTTCTTGTAGTAAATGACTGAACTTGTTTATTTTCATAATAATATGGATTTTTTTTATGGAGTAATTCCATAATTTTATCCATTATTGAAGAAATAGGTTCCTCATGTCTGACTTGTATATTATAATCTTTTTTTATATTATTAATTTCAACAATATTCAATGTCATAAAGATATACCGAAGTCGTAAATGAATATTGTAGTGAAGCATAGTATTTGGATAAAGTGAATAATCAGAATCAATTATAGTATCATGACATGTTCGTAATTCAAAATCACTTGCACCACCTTCTAATTCTTTGTTATTTTTTAATATTTCTTGAATTATTTTTACAGATGTTATAGGCTGTTCAACAAACACAGATTTTGAAGATTCACGTTCATGAAAGCGGTAAAAAACTTCAACATGTGTAAATAAGAGTTCAACATTATAAATTTTTTGTTGATAATCTTCATCTGTAAATGCATAATTATATTCATTTTCGGCTGTATGTTTTTCTGATCTACCATTAACTGTTAGCTGATAATGTTCATATCTTCGCAACCATTGATGATGATTTTCAAAATGATTGTGTAAAATAACATCTATTAACAATTTTCTTGATATATTTATACCTACCACATCAGAATAAGAATTATAATTAAGCTTTGATAGCCCTGTATCAAAATATGCCATTACTGAATATGAAACAGAAATTCTTTCACTTATTCTTAATGTTTCTGAAGCAGAAGGTAGGACACAATAACCATAAGGATTATATGTTTCCATTTCACTATTATTTGAAAAAAAATTTGATTGATCATCTATAAAAGTATCAGATGTTTTATGCATATCTTCACTTGAAAAATCTTCATTTTGTTGATTCCACATTTCTTCTTCATCTGTATCCATCAACTTATACTTTTTAACTTCACTTTCATTTCTTAACTTTGTTAATTTTAAATAAGATTTAATCTGCTCCACGACATTTCTGTTTCTTGTAACTAAAAAGAAATATGAGGTATCATCTTTGAATATACATTCAACCCCTACATAATTGTTATCTTTAATTTTTACTGTACTTAAAAAATATGTTATCACAATTTTTATTTCTTCAGTAGTCCACTCTATATCGGTTGATTCTACCATCTCAATTAGCATCTCTACTAGCTTTTCAACTCTTAAATCATCAGTAAATGTAGCGCTTCTAATTATGATAATGATACCAATTTCTGCCTCTGGAATATTTTTACTTTTCTCTTTCAGTAAATTTAATAGCATTTCTTTATATTCAGAAGTAGACATGTTAATGGTTTTTTTAATAGATAGTATTGTTAAAGTTGTACTACCAATAAACTTTACTAAAAAGTTGGTGATAATATTGCTTTTGTTTTTGTTTATCTTACGTTTTATGCAAAACGTTTTTTTAATATAATATTTGTTAGTGTTTAAGTTTAACTTTTATAAAAAAATTTATTGTCAGTATGTGTAAGCAACTATAGTATGGCTAATATACGTTGCAAATATTAGTACTATTAGTAAGCAAATACTATAACAGGCAATAGGTTCGTTTTAGAGAAAAACAATAATTGTATGTTTTTTGGCAGTATTGCTTCAGAAGTGAATAAATAATAGGAAAAAAAGCATAATAAGAAAACTATGTTGAAATTACAATTGTCATTGCTTTTATAGTATTAAAAAACCTTTTTATAAAAACACTACAAAAAATGGCAATAATTGTGTAAAAAGGATACTTTAAAATGCATTGGGGGGGAGGGGTTTAACAAAGGCAAGTGTTGAATGACTGCTAAATAATTTTATATATATATTCTTTTGAATAGAAAATTAAAAGAAATCAATCTATTTTTATTTTTACTGTTTAATTCCTTAATCTCTTCTGGTTTTAATCTTGATTCCCATTTTTTATTTCTTGCTTCTCTCTAATTTCCGATTAGTTCTTTCTCTTGTTTTTCAATAATATAATCTACATTTACTCTACTTTAAAAAGCGTATGTGATTGGTGCATTACTATTACTTTAAAATTTAAAGACACACTTTATGGTTTTAATAGGATTGTCAGACCCGGACTTTCCAGGGCTAAGCCCGAGTTCAGATCACTCCCCAATGTCTACTACCATCGCTTAGAGGAATGCAGTACCATCACAGCCAATGTAAGCGGGCTACATTCCAGGCACTGGAATGTTCCTACTGCCTGAAGATACCACTACAAACATGCCTAACCGAGTATAAAGAATGCAGCATGTAGGGTACCAATGAGAAACCCACATGCTGACAACTTGTGCCTTTTCTAGTATACATATTATTACTGAAATATAACACTCTATTCTTACCCATTCTGACAAGTCTGACGAATAATATGACCAATAAACCAAAAATAAGCACATATTTATAAAAATTATTTACAAAAGCTCTTCTAGTGCCACTTTCTTTTTATATGTTGCGGGAGCCAAATGGCTCACGGACATGACCATGAACTAGATCAAGCCAAACAATGATGACGACGATGATAGACATCATGAGAAAGCAAGCACAAGATGATACAACGAGAATGGCATTATTTGCACATCTAGTAGTACGGTTCTAGCACTATAAAAAGGAGTACAGTTTCCTGCTAGTTTTGTGAATGTTTCTTTACTATTATAAATAACTTTAAAACATAAACTACCTTTTTATTAATAAGTCAGCCTTCTTGCCACAATATATTAAAAAATTAAAAATTTAATCTTTTAAATAAAAGGCTAATTAATAACATGTCACATGAGTGCAATGCTTCAATTAGGTGCATGCATCTGTGATCACACATTATATGTGATCCTGACTTAAGGGTACAAATGTGCACCTTCAAAAGGTTTTACTTAGTTTCAAATGTTTGAAGTAATGTGTTACAATTCCGAGTAGAGAATATTTTTAGAAAGTTTTCATTAAACTTAATGAAAACATTGAAAACAATTGCTATTGTTGCAAATAGTCTAATAAGACCCGGCAGAAGAGTGCCGTTTCAGAAGCTGAACTACTGGCAGGATGGTGCCGTAGGAAACTAAGTGAAAGAGATGAAAATGTGTTAAACTCTGAGGAGAACTTTGGGCCAACTCGGCCGTCGGTTCTCCTCATTAAATATGTGAAAATAATACTATTGAAAAACGCTAGTGCCTCAGGGAAAGTGGTTCCATCTATTGTGAGACATTCACAATCCATTGCATGGCCATTCGCGTTCCCGGGTCCGTGCGTTCATGATCTCCGAACTCGATTAGAATCGGTTTGGCGGGAGGGAGGGTTCCCTGCCATCCCCGGTGGGTCCTACGAACCCTGTGCCCTGGGGGAGGGGGGCAATTACACCCGAGGAGAGTGGGGGTGCAGAGGGTCCCCCTCTCGGCCCTGCAACATTAACGCCAGGACTACTGCTTTGAGGCACTAGTGTGATCCCAAAGGCTGAGTATGGGTCGCCCCTTATGCGTTGCGTTCAATGGGTCATCACTGGCCACAGTATATCAAAGGGACGATCACGGCGTAGGCGTAGACGATCAGGTTCTTGGAATGCCGGATTCTCATAGGTGACCTGGATCGGTGAAGGTGACCCTTGGAACCGGCGCCGTACTCTGATGACGGGGGGAGGAGGAGCCTGCGGGAAACTGGGACTCGCGTTCGGCCGCCAAGTCGAGGCAGCGGGTACGGGCAACGCGATCAGAATCTGCGGGCTTGGGGGTAGGCTCAGTCCTAGCCTCGGCTTGAACTGCGAGCCAGGCAGTTGTATCGCTGGCTCGCTAGCAGACCGGATGAGGGCAGGCGCCGGCAGCGTTATCGGAGAGAGACTTAGAGCGGAACGGGTCGTTGAGCCGGCAGAGGTGGACGCGGATGTGGATGGCTCAAAGTATGATATCAGACTGGATGTGCGGCTGAGCGGCTGGGGAGCCGATCCAGTTAAGGAAGTCTTGGACAAGTCAGGGTAAGAGATGAGGTCATATTGGATGCTCCCTGTGGCAGGGGAAGTCGGTGGCTCGGGTGAAAACTTTGATGGTTCATCTGAGCCGGTTGAGAGGAGCCGCTGAGGCAGCGGTTGCTCTGAAGAAGTTGGCATGGTTATGGAAAAGGGGAGTGCTAACTCTTTCTCCTCTGCTTCGTCCTCGATTATGTCTTCTAGTATATCCTCAATACTCTCGCTGCTCTCACTGTTCACATCGACTGCCATCGGATCGTGCATGTCCATGGTGATATCGTCATCAGATGGGACCACTTGCTCTGGACTAGGCGAAAGGACTATTGCCTTCACAGCGGTATCGTCGAGCTCCATGTCAGCGTCCGGGTTATGAGGCGGGTCCACCGTGGGGTACTCGGGCAGGGACATCTACACTGCAATCTCGGGCGCAAGGGCCTCCGGGTCCTCGGTCATTGTGGCCACCTCCAGCGTACGCACAATCTTGGTCGGCGGCACAGCTGGCTCATCGGTGGAGATGCCAACCTCGCGGGTCTTGGGCAGACTGTGGGACATGGGCGCAATGGCTGTGATGGGTCCTGTGCGGTTGTCGTTGGCATCAGCGGCAACTGCGCCGCTATCGCTCCGAGGCTCGTCGGGCTCAGGTGCATCCTGCTGCTTGCTGTCGCCGCCGACTAGAGCATCGGTGTCATCGTCGTCGTCAGTGCTGTCGCCACTATCAGACCCGTCATCGTCAGTGTCACTGCCATTCTCGGACTCGTCGTCGGTGTCTTCGTCATTCTCCTCGGGCGGTGTGCTACCAATTCGAAGGTCGAGCGTTTCGACGCTGCCGGAGGGGCTGTTCACGTGTGAGTCGGTGCCGGGGTGCGTGGTCTCTAGACTGTAGCTCGCAGCGTCCCGTTGCGCGAGGTAACTAACAAATGAGGCAGGGGGTAAGTAGCTGCTTGAACCTGGGATGGACTGGAACTGTGGAGCGGGTGGTCCAAAGGTGGTTCCAGCGCTGCCTGCGACTATATAGTGCGTGGGGGCGTCCTGATACTCGGGTTCCAAAGCGCTGTTGTGTCTCTCAGCGCGCTCACTGCTAACGTCAATCTGCTCGCCTGCATTTTCACTGCTGCCGCTACTTTCGCTGCTATCTGTATCATCTGTAGAACTCGGCGCAATCTGGTCTGGGTCAATGTCGTCGTCCCAGTGGTACTGCATCAGAGAGTCGCCGGGCACGGTTGCGGCGAAGGGAATGCCGTCAGCGTACTCTAGGCAGTAGGACAGGCTGTGGCGGGCCACCACGCGGAACGGGCCGCCCCGGCGCGTGAACATGTCGGCCAGGTTTGGCGAGTGCGGCATCTGGTGTACAGTGACCCAGTCGCCGGGCTCGAACCAGATAGGGCGCACACCACGGCTGGCGCGGGCGTTGGCACGCGTGCGTACCATGATGTGGTGGTTCTCGACCTGTTCCCATGCTAGGTTCACCAGCTCCTGCTCACTTGGCACCGCTCCCTCGAAGGGGCGTAGGGTGAAGGCCTCGTCGCTGCGCACAGCCTCTGGGCCGAAGAAGAGTGTTGCCGGGATGGCTGACAAGGTCTCGGATGGGGTGACGGCGTATGAGGCCACGATGCGCGGGATGTAATGGCTCCAGCCGGTGCGCTCATTGTCGCGCTCCCAGCACCGCTGCAGTGAGGTCTTGAACTTCTTGACTGCTGCCTCGGCTACGTCAGCCTGTGGATGGTAGGGCGAGGTCGTAATGTGTTGTATGTCTTCGCTGCGCAAGAAGTCCTTGAATGCAGCTGAGGTAAGCTGCCGGCCGTTGTCGCTGGAGAGGAGCCGGGGTCGGCCATACTCGGCGAACCAACCCATGCGCAGGGTGTGGATGAGTGTCTCCGCTGTCTGGTTTAGGATCGGGTACACCTGCAGGAAGCCGCTGGCACTATCGACGGCGACCAGCGCGTCCAACGCTGGCTCGCCGAGGTCACCGACGTGACAAAAGTCAATGTAGATGTGCTCCCGCGGCTTGTGGAGCTGCGACATGATCATCGGCGTGTGTGTGAGTGTCTGGATCGCTGTGACTTGGCAGGTGTGGCAGCAGCGGCAGACCGTCTTGACCACCGTGTACAGGCTGGGGCACCAGATGTGTCGCGAGACGAAATCGAGAGTGTGTGTGTATCCCGCATGTGCCAGAGCCTCGTGTGTTAGCTTGATGTACTCGCGCGCCGCCTGTCGTGTCAGTACCGGGACCCAGGTGCCGACAGCATCGGCGCTACCATATCCGTTAGCTAGGTGGTAGAGCACGTCGCCGCGTAGACGCTTCTTCTCGACTTCGTTAAAGTCTGGCCTAAGTTCTTCGATGATGTTTTCACGTGCCTGACACTTGCGTATCCAGCGCTGGATTTCATCGTTGTCGTGTTGGCAGTCGGTAAAGTCGGCGGGGCTTGGGACGTTCAGCGCCCGTACCAGGGCACCATACTGCTGTGTCCGTGTCGGAGGAGCTGGACTGCTGTCATCGCCAGGGGAAGCAGCATTGTTGGAGGTGGCAGGGGTAGGTTCGTTGTTAGTAGCAGGAGTAGCATCGCCCGCAGGAGTAGCATCGCCCGCAGGAGTTTGTGCTGTAGCATTAGACTCAGCAGCCTCATCATCATTATCGCCATTTGGATCCTCACCTGTCAGGACGCCGATGACATATTCAACGTTGTCACCGCCGATGGTGGCATCGGCCATGTCGGGCACGTCAGAGGTGGGCAGCTTGTCGGGACGCAGGCGTTCCTTAGCCCGTGAGAGCCAGTTGGCAGTCTGCTGGTCTACGCCGCGACGGTACACGATCATTTGTTTCTTGACGCCGAGCTCTGTTAGGCCGAGCTTGAACTGGGCTAAGGGGTCAGCATCGTTGAGCGCCTTATGCGAGAAGAGTGAGACCACGGTGCCGCAGTCAGTCTCAATCTGCAGATTGATGCACCCATCCAGATACGGGTAGAAGAACTTGACGGCCTCGTAGACTGCACACGCCTCGTGCCAGGTCGAATGCTTGTGGCCTTGCTTGCCGCTGAATGCGCGCAAGAAGTAGCAGACGGGAGCCAGGTTGTTGGGATCCTCAGAGCGTTGCGCCAGCAGTACAGCGCCGACGCCAGCGCCTGCTGCATCAGTTCGTAGTACTAGCGGCGCTCCCGGCAGAGGAACGTAGAGTGACTTTATGTCTAACAGCGCCTGCTTCAGCGCTGCCCAGGGCTCGCGTAGAGCATCGATGTCCACCTTGGTCAGGCACGGCTTACCGGTGGCCTCATAAAATGGCACCAGCAGTGCCTGCGACCACTCGATGTGTTCTGCAATAGCGTTTAGGCCTCCACACAGGGGCTGGATAGCACCCAGGTTCGATGGCAAGGGCAGGTCGCATAGGGTCTCAACGCGGTGGTCAAAGGTGCTCCAGGAACAGTCTGCAGACCAAGTACGTCCGAGAACCTCGACATCATGCGTCGAGCACCATAAAGATTTTCGCATATTTATAGTAATATTAGCTTTTGCCAAGCAGCGAATAAAGTGGCCCACATCTGTTATATGCGCATCCATATCTTCTGTAGTGCTTTTTAGATAAATATTATCAATATACGCCAATAGCCGATCTCGCAATTCCGGAATACCATTCAACACATATAAGATAAATGCCTGCGCGATGGCGGGACTCTCAGAGTTTCCCTGGACCATACGGCGGTTGCGCAGCTTGCCATGCTCGCTGCCATCGTAGGTCCAATAGTCCGCCACGTCGCCGGCCAGTCGCAATTGGGTGAAGAAACTTGCCATATCAACGGAAGACACAATACGGGCATCGCGGAGGAACAGTGCACGCTCCATGGGAGTCAGGAGCTGCATTCCGATGCTAATCATGTTGAGGGAGTTGTTGGTGCTATCGTCAAAGAGGATGCGGCGCTCGGTGGTGTTCGGTTTGGACTTTGTGAATATTGGGAGCTGTGCAAAGGCCTGCGATGGTTCGTCGATGCCGTATTGAAGACGCACGGACACAACATCATCACGGGCCTTACGTGCTGCTTCGCTCAGCGTATGCTGGACAACATAGATAGGTTTCGCGGCCGCGTGCATTGGTGGCCTAATCGGAGCATAGGCGGCAGGCGGTGGACAGCCGCCAGGATACTCGCGTACCATGCCCTTGCCCGTCATCAGCTCAACTAATAACTTGTCTGCCTGTGTTTTTGTTTTGCATTGATGGTGTAGGCGCTCAGTAACACTTGCCTTGGTCGCTTCCGGGTACAGCACGTCGAGTCTGTGAAAGTCGTCATCGCGTTCGGGCACAAAGAAGTCGGCGGCCAGGCCTAGACGTGCACGCATGGGCCGTGCAACTACAGGTTCGACCACAGGGGCCGCGGCGCCGCTGGTTTCAGTCGGGGATGGGAAAGCTAGGTCATGGGACAGTACAGTATCAGGCATACAGTCATACTCTTCTTCTACTGATGGGACTGCGGTCTGCTGTCTCCATGGGCCGTCAAGCATCTTGGCAGGGTGGTCCATGACCTTGGTGCTCCCGCGTAGGCGACGGTCCATCACAGGGGACGTAAGCTGGATTCCGAGCTGTTGCAGTGTCTTGCCGCCAACGAGGATGTCCCAGCCCTTGCCGAAGCTGACGACGACGGCATGGGCCCACACCTGCGGACCATTGTCCACACATAAACGGACGTGCGCGCGGCCTACGGAGCGATGAGGAGCGGCATCCGGCCACAACGCACGTAGCAACAGCCGGGAATTCGTGGTGATGTTGAGACCTATGAGCTTGGCGGCCCACTCAGTGATCAAGCAGACCTTGGCACCAGTATCCGCTAGTCCTTTTAGCTTGTAGTCTTTTGCCTTTAATACCGGAATAGATATTAAGTGGTTAGTCTCACGACCCAGAGAGTTTTTAGACTTTGAACAGTTTATTGAATGAACAAAGTAAACAGGGCTATTCTCTGGGCTGCTGCTCAGTTTAAAGACGTGGCACTTGTGGAGGCATTGCGCCCAGCGCTTGGTACTGAGGAGCGGCTGGTATTGGCCGCGTTGGTGCCTGAAGCGTTGCCATTGCTTGGGGACCCGCTGCCATTGCCGTGCTTCTTCTTCTTCTTCTTGACATTGGAGGCGGACACATTTCCCTGCTGTGTCCACTCGGGCCTGCTGTCGATAGTGTTAATGCAGTCAATGTACTTGCACATCTTTTCTACATCCGCAGGCCGGATTTCTTGCAGCTTAGTGTCCTTGACAGCGAAAGGCAGTGTGTTCACCATGTACAGACTGTTGGTGATTAGGAAGGCGGCCAGTGGATTATTGTGGTCCATGTTGCGATAGATTACATACGCAAAGGCGCCCAGGGCCCTCTTAGGAGCGTCCTTGAATAATTTTCCTGAGTTAATCACCTGTAATACTTTCAACTCAAAGTTGGCCTGTGGGAATGCGTCCAGGAGGTACTGGTATAGCTCCTCCAGAGTATTGAATAGTAGCTGGCCCACAGCAGCCTTGGCTTCACCCATGAGAAGGGGATAAGCCACAAACTCGCGCTTATTGACCTCAACCCAATTGGCTGCAGACATGCGCAAGTCCTCGCCACTGAACTTGGTCGCCTGAGCTGTGAAGGTCTCACAGGAGATCTTGGGGCGATTGTCGGCAGCTGAGGAGGCATTGGTGGCTGACGGGGTGTGGCTCAGCACAACAGATTCTGGGGCGTGGGTTTCTTCGGGATTTCCCAAAACAGCATTTGCGCGCTGGACAAAGGCGCGGAGCTGTTCAGGAGGGACGTGCACTAGAGAGTCTAATGACTCCATTGTTACGTCGGAGCTAATGGCAGAAGGTGCCGCTTCAGTCATTGTTTAAAATAGAGAGTTTAAGATGTTGCAAATAGTCTAATAAGACCCTGCAGAAGAGTGCCGTTTCAGAAGCTGAACTACTGGTAGGATGGTGCCGTAGGAAACTAAGTGAAAGAGATGAAAATGTGTTAAACTCTGAGGAGAACTTTGGGCCAACTCGGCCGTCGGTTCTCCTCATTAAATATGTGAAAATAATACTATTGAAAAACACTAGTGCCTCAGGGAAAGTGGTTCCATCTATTGTGAGGCATTCACAATCCATTGCATGGCCATTCGCGTTCCCGGGTCCGTGCGTTCATGATCTCCGAACTCGATTAGAATCAGTTTGGTGGGAGGGAGGGTTCCCTGCCATCCCCGGTGGGTCCTGCGAACCCTGTGCCCTGGGGGAGGGGGGCAATTACACCTGGGGAGAGTGGGGGTGCAGAGGGCCCCCCTCTCAGCCCCGCAACACTATGCCGCTTGCTCTGCTTTTATCAACTTACTGCATGGCAATCAATAGAAACAATCATTGTGAGAGTTTAGCCGACTACCTGAACATGTTTAGGGGTGAGATCTAAGCATTGTTCTTTTGCTCAAGTTACGCCCCTTCGCAACAACACGCCTGTTCGGATAGAGGCCTTGCATCTATCAATAGTTAGTTACTGTTTCCAATGTTTGAGTGATTGTAACTTTCGGTTCTCCTGTGGGACCAGTTAGTCTGTGTCGGTGACACATCATAATCGCTGGTACTCTGCATAAAACAGGTACCTTCAACAATAACCGTTTGTCGATTTCTTTGTTGGTTTCTTCTAATAAATTCGCATGCCCTTTGCCGTTGACTTCTAAACCAGTTTACCATTCATTCCGAAATTACTTGACTACAAATTTGCACTTGTTCCCTCACTTTACGTTTGTGTGGGATCCTTGGTGCTGCAGGTTCAGGAACAGGGTGCACCGAAGTACTTGCACTTGCCCGTCTTCTGAGTTGAAATTGTTTCCGGAATCTTTGTCTACGTCCTACTATTGCCTCCGTTACTTCTACAATGGATTGCACTGAAGTTCCTGGTTCAGGACCTGCATTTTCTACAATGGACTCCGTTAGGCCAGTATCAACAGATGCCTCACTTGGTGCCTCCAACAATAACGATTCCGTATATGCAATAGCTACTGGCTCTTCCGATGGTACCGTATCGGATAATGCCAATCGTGGACCACATGCTAGTCTTTGCTGTTCGTTAGATTTGTCATCATATACGTCACTTACCACTACTTCAACTAAATTATATTCTGGGTCATTTGTAACATCCGTAATTTCTGTAACTATATCATCGACAATTGCCTCATTCAAATTAGAACTCGGTAAAGGCAAATCCGAATGTCCAGGTGTCACAGGTAATGGTATAGACGTGATTAGCAGCTGTTCTGTATACGTTGGCACTGTACTTACTACTTCTTCCATCGTGGATGGCATCTCCATTACTGTATCCATTGCTTCAGTTGAACGCACATCCTCTGTCAATACTGCTGCTTCTGCCACAGGCGGTTCTTCATTCTCTCTAGGCATGTCTGTCATAATTTCATCAAAGTCTATGGAAACATCACTCAGATCGTCGCTGCTATCATTCATGTCCTCATCATCTTCATGTATATCAGGTAAAATCGGGGTAAAAGCAATTGGAGATATTGTTGCGAGTATGGGCGACACACCAGATGTGATTGCTGGCAATGCAGGTGTAGCTTGCCTAGTCATTTCATCATCGCGCCAGTCATTTATGTCCTCAGTGGGTGCATCTTCGCTGGCAAAATTTAGCAGCATATCGTCGGCTCCAAGTATAGTCGAAGTAACTCTCGATGATCCACTTGAAGGCTGCGATGGCTGAGACTGTTGACTATCCATGTCACTATCTTCATCATCGTCACTATCATCTTCATCACTACTATATTCTGAGCGGATACCTTCACTATAATTATTGTCGTCAGCCATGCTATTGTTGTCACTATGCTCGCTAGACGTAGCCCACACAACGATATCAGCAGCAGTAGCCGAATTATCAGGAACACTAGCGGCACCAACAAATCCAGTCACAGGCATATCCTGCTCATTATCAGAGTCACTATCGTTATCACTATCCGACTCGTACATAATGGTTACATTTGGCAAAGAATTCCTTTCTGTGTTGTTCTCGGCTTGGTCATTGGCATCAGCAATAGCCACACTACTCGCTCTACTACTTTCAACGGCCGCATCAATTGTCTGTTGGTCTAAATCCATCCTATATGGCATGAGTATGTCACCTGGAATACCGCAGGCTAGTGGTTGCCCTTGCAAATCGGCCAAGTAGTATACTACGCCTTGTCGATACATGACAGAAAAAGGCCCTAAACGACAGTAGGGTTGCAATACAACAGGCACAGGAATTCCTTGTCTACGCACGCTTACTAGTTCTCCTGGCTTAAACCACCGTATATGACGCCCACGATTTGCATAGTCATGTATCCGTCGGCGCTGCCTACACTGCATAGAATGTGCCTGCTCCACAGCACGTAACTGCCATTCATGGGCATTTTCAATGGGTTCTGCCTCAGCTATATTGCGCTCAGCTTGTAATTCCTGATCACTCACGCCATAGAATAATTCAAACGGTGTAAACTGCGTTGTCTCAGAAATCGTATTGTTCATTGCTGCGATTGCCTGCGGTACCAGTTCGACCCAGTCAGTATCCTCTGGTCGATCTGACTGCAAATGCCTTAATGCACTCTTAAAAAGCTTTATACCTACTTCAGCTAAATCGGATTGTGGATGATGATTGGATGTCTGCGTGTGTATTACTTGTTCATGTTCTAGGAATCCAGCAAAAGTCAACGACCGAAATACTGGTGCATTGTCTGTGGTCAATCGCTGTGGTGCGCCATGCAATGCAAACCAATTCTCCACTAATACTGCAGCTGTCGTCTTGGCCGTTTGATCCTCCACCGGATACACCTCGATATATCCGGTATTCGCATCCCGCACAACCAAGGCATCCATTGCTCTGCTGGTATTGCTAACCCGTCCTATCTTGGCATGGTCTGCGTAAAGATGCTTGCCGGCCCTTGCCATTTGTGACGGAACAATGGGCATATACATATGCCGATGTATCATATTCAACTGACAGTTCTGACACTTGTGCACGATACTTTGCACAATACTCGGTAACGCTTCACACCATATTTGTTCACGTATAAAAGCCAGCATCCGCATGTATCCAGGATGTGCCAATGCTTCATGCGCCTCTCGAATATATTGCCGCGCCACAATGGTCGACAACACTGGCACCCAAATGCATTGAATACCCGGTACATGCGATGGCACAACATGCTCAAGTACATCGCCATTTAAGCGCATTTCCTCCACTTCAAGATAATCAGGCGTACGCTCTGCTTCTGGAATTCTATCGCATTCCAAACACATAGCAATCCAGGCAACAATGGTCTCGTCGTCACCTTGTGATGGTACAAATTCACTAATCTGTGGTAAATCTTATAGTGCTTGCCGATCCTGGTGTTGAATAAACTCCCTAGTAGCCTCAGTAAGCTGGTTATTTGGCATTGTAGCAGTACGGTGGGTACTTGCTGGCAAATCATCCTCTGCCCAGAACTCGTCACTACTGTCGTTATCCGTTACAGCATCAAGTCGTTCGAGATCTCTAGTAGGGCCTGCAATATTAGAGCTTGCTTCACCTGGCTCGTTGTTCAACTCTTCGCTGGTCAACATTCCGACAATCAATGCATCTGTGTCTGACTGCAGAATTAATTTGCGCGTCTTATGTGGCCGAATATTCTCCCATGCTCGCGATAACCAATCTGCCGTTTTCTGCTCTACTCCTGGGCGGTGTACTAACATGTCGCGTGTTACGCCCAGTGCCGTAAGTTCTGCTCTGAAACGGCTCAGGTTGTCGGCCTCATTAGCTGTCTTATGCGAATACAACCCAATCACATTAGAAGCGTCACTCTCAATATGCAGGTTGGCGCATCCATCCAAATAAGCATGGAAATGCTTAACAGCTTCAACTACCACCTTGGCCTCACGCCAAGTAGAATGACGATGGCCTTGTGCACCGTCGAAAACTCGCGAAAAGAAAGCCACTGGCCACAAGTCTTCCTCACCTGGCGCAACCACATCATCATCGTCTGCGCCTTTGGGTGCTTTGTGTGCTAACAACACAGCGCCAATTCCTGCGGCGGCAGCATCTACTCGCAATGTCAATGGTGCTCCGTGCGGGGGTATATACAACGTCTGTGCATCCAGCAAGCATTTCTTCAGATCATGCCAGGCAGGCTCAAGCTCGGCAATATCCGCAGCAGACAGTCGCGCCTTACCCAATTTCTGGTAAAATGGCAACAACGCCGCTTGAGACCAATTCAGGTGCTCACTGATCGCATTAATGCCTCCTACCATACGCCGAATTGCTGATATCGTGGTAGGCATTGGCAGATCCTGCAATGTTGCAATCCGATGGACTGGCACTTTCCAGCTATGCTCTGCTGACCACAATATTCCGAGCACCGCCACATCCTTTGTTGCGGCGAAAACGCTTTTCGAAACATTAAATAGCAAATTGTATTTGGCAATCGCCCATGCAAGGTGGCCCAAATCAAGTAAATGCTTATTCAGATTATCCGTCGTCACTTTCAGATAAATGTTATCAATGTACATGAGTAACTTACCTTCCAGCTCAGGTATCTGTCCAAGCACATGTTCGATAAAGCTTTGCACAACTGCTGGGGATTCAGAATTCCCCTGTACCATCCGTACTGTACGCACATGCCCATGGCTACCGCCCTGATAGCACCAAAAATCACAAACGTCCTCTGCCAACCGAATAGTAGTAAAGAACGAAGCAAGATCAATAGAAGATAAGCGACGTGCATCTTTCAGGAACTGAACCCGCTCAAAAGGCATCGCTAATTGCACACCCGCATGTACCATGTTCAACTCATTATTCGCTGAATCGTCAAACAGCACACGACGCGCATCAGTATTGGGCTTCGGCAGAGTAAAAACCGGCATCTGTGCATGTGCTCTGGTTTTCTCGTCAATGCCATACTCTAAACGTGTAGCCACAAACTTCTCGCACGCTACTTGAGCTGTATCGCTCATCGAATGCTGAACTGTAAAAACCAATTTCGCTCCTTCCCACATTGGTGGGTGCAATGGTTTTATAGCGGCAGGTGGTGGACATCCACTCGGATACTCGCGCAATGCTGAAGCACCCATCATTAGATTATCTAGTAAGCACTCAACATCCTCCGAGTGGTCTAGCTGATGAGTAATTCATAGCTTAACCTGCTCACACGTGACCGCCAGAAACATCTTGTCCCAGCGATGGAAGTCGTCGTCGCGCTCATATACAAAGTAATCTGAAGGGAATCCCAACTTGGCACGCATCTTTTGCGGATGCAGTGCAGGTAAAATGTGTGGTACCGAGGTGGAAATTTCACGCTTTATAGCACTGCTGTCTGCTATGGTCGTATCGCCGATTTCTTTACAAATGGTACTATCACTTTTGGTTGCGACAAGTTCATCATCTGTAGTACTCTTGGCCTCCGTCCTGCCCAGATTTAGACCCGCTGCACTGGCAATTGTTTCAGCTGCCTGCACATCAGTCATTAACTCAATAGGCTCGTCAATGTGTCAGAAATCCTCAGCACGCTCGGGTACTGTAATCTCCGCATAATCATCATCTGTCAGTGCTTGTGGTGTGCTCACTACTTTCGGTTCTACTTGTGCCTTTTTACGCATGCGCCGATGCATAGCCAGAGTTTGTAACTGCACATCCAGACAACCCAAATCTGGATTACCTAATAGCAACTCCCACTTCTGCTCATCATCAACCACTACATTATCAAGCTAACGTCGTGGACCATCTGCAATGTCAACCAAAGACTTAGCCCGTCCGAATGCTTTATAATTGGTACCCGACCATATTGGCTTAAGCCATGGTCTTCTTGATCTATCCACCTTCAAACCCAAACGCTGCGCCATTTTCAGTGTGATCACAGAAACTTCAGCTCCAGGATCCGCCACTGCCTCCACTGCCTGTTTTCCAACTGATACTTCATCTAGTTTTGTCCAATGCATACGTTTCCGGCAACTATCATTTCTCATATGTTTGGACACACTTATCTGTTCAACAAAAGCAACAATATAAGGTACCTGACAGCCGCCTACACGTTTTTTGAACCACTAGGCTTAGTATCTGATGATTTCTTGACCGAGGCATCAGCCATCTTTCTGCGTAACGACTTAACTTCTTCTTCTAAATCCTTAAACCTTTTATTTCTTGCCACACGCCGCTTCTTGTTTTGGGTTTCCTCGCTGGCTTTCTTGCTGGGACTGCCGCCTGTCTTTTCCCTGATCTTGCTACTACCAGTATCCTTGACTTTTGCACTACCCTTGACGTTTCCCAGAATTTGTGGCTTTAGCTGCAGATTAGTGTTTAACACAACTTATAATTCCACCAAAGCTCTCTGGTAATCTTCGTACATTAGGTTGCGTGGATTGATTCGTAGCAGATTCCACTCCATCCCAAACATCTTTTGCGTAGCCTGCGCCAAGGCAACTAGCCCACCAATATGATTAGCCAGTTCACCTGCCAGCTTCTGCAATCTGTTTAAAATGTTAAGCCGCGTGCATTGCTTGAATACTGTTCCTGATTCAATACGCAGAATTAGCTCATATTGAAACTGCAGCGCCTGAAACCTGTCCCGCAGTTGCTGCAACATTGCTTCTGGTGTATCACATCCAGCATCACACATTTCGTCTGCCGCCACTCCAGTTAATCTGCTCATTATTAGCGACTGGAAAAACTCAGGGACATATGTAGACTTTTACCGTGTGCAGATCTTTTCCAGGTTATGCGTCCAAGTATCGGCCAAGATTAGCTCCGTGGCTGCATCACCACTATATTCGGGAATCAACCGTTGCAAATACTCCATTAAATTGCTGGCCTTCATCAGGGGTGCTTGCGCCCCTACAGGTCCCCTTTCTGGCATTATTACATCAGCCGATTGGCTTCCAGAAGCCTTCAAGTTTTCTAGTTCACCCGTGTGTGGGGTTCCCATTTCACTATCTCAAGTAGTAGATAGATTTAATAACTAAAATAGAAGTTTAATGAGATTTGTTACAATTCCGAGTAGAGAATATTTTTAGAAAGTTATCATTAAACTTAATGAAAACATTGAAAACAATTGCTATGCCGCTTGCTCTGCTTTTATCAACTTACTGCATGGCAATCAATAGAAACAATCATTGTGAGAGTTTGGCTGACTACCTGCACATGTTCAGGGGCGAGATCTAAGCATTGTTCTTTTGCTCAAATTACGCCCCTTCGCAACAAATGTATCTTCCTTATCAACAAATAGTTATAATACTTAGTAGAATTTTTACTTATTGTAACAACTTGTTGTTTCAAGTAGCTGTACAGCACTCAAAGTTTTTTGTCTTTATTGCATCATCAAATTGTCATATCTATACCAGGGATAGTGTGATGCTGATTTGCTGCATCAGGGGTACCCACCCTGGCCACTCATCACAGAGGGGTATATAATACCCCACAGCTGGGCTTTAATGGTTGTTTAGGTTTCCTTAGTTCTTTGATAGGGATTCTACTTTATTGTTTATTATAAACGCTAAAACCATCTTCACAGGATTAGTGTTAGACAAAATATCAGAAGTCCTAACCTCAAGTACTGATAACTTTTTTACTCTGACAGATGCATTTGAAAATGCCACATAGAATATGTAAAACTTGTGTGCCATACGATCTACTCTAAGCAAGTATTATATGTGGTTAGAATGATGGATAAGTATATAAGTTACAGGTTCATTCATATTTTTGAGGCATTGAGTATAAATATACTACCAAGGATATAAAAGGTTATATTATATTGTTGTGGGGCCCAGAAGGGGGGGCACAGCCACCCCATTTACCCAGGGCAGGGATATCCCCCCTAGGGACATAGCACCCCCAAGGGTAATGCAAGGCAACTACCTCCAGAGATGGAGCATACACCAACCTGGTGCCTACTTCATGAATGCTCATGAGCAGGAATGCGAACGCCAGCATAATAGCACAATTGCATTCGATAGACAATGAGCCACTTTACCAGTGACACCAAGGATTCATCTTAGTAGTTTCAATTCACTATTTAATGAGGAGACCAGCAGCTGAGTTTGCCATGGTTCTCCTCAGAACTAAATACATTCTTACTTTTACTACAAATTTCCAGCGGCATTTCTCTGCTGCTCTTTCTAACTAACTACATGCAGACAGTGGCTCTACAAAGGTCCCTCTGCGATTTCATAACAATATCAGGTGCTAAAAAAGAACAAACATGCTAAAAACTTCTATTCTTTTTAGTTCCTGTTCCTAATATATTTTATACTCTGTTCATCATTGAATCTGCTTAATCTAACACATATGCTTTTATTTTAATACTGATCTGTTAATTAATTATTATGCAACTGCTGCAAGCTCCTAGTTTTGATTGTTTAATTAATTTTTTAAACCTATAGGATTAGCAGTATACAGATAAATTAATAAATTAGTAAGTATAACTGATTACTAGATTAAAAATATGATTTCACAAATACAAGTATTAAAACATGTTTTGGCATTTTATTAGTTGTTTATAGAAAGCTTATAAAAAAAGGAAATATAAAAATTATTTAAAAAAAAATGATGAAGACTTGGCCTTTACTTTAAAAAAAAATTTCTTTTTTAAAAACCAATATTACTTGGTAGCATTCTCAAAAATAAATATTATTTAAAAAGCAGCAGTTTTCCTGTTTGAAACAAAAATTATGAAAAACATCTAATATAAATTTTTAAATTATTCTTTTTGGATTACAGTATAAAAATGGAAAGGCTGTATACACATGTTTTTCTTATAACTGATGATAATGACAGAGCTGCTCAAATTAAAAAAAAAATGTTAAATGTTTAGAGGATTTGAAAGTAGATTTTATTAGTAAATATAAAGAAAATCATGGCATTGAGTTGAAATCTCCTATTCAATTTTATGATAAAGATAGCCTATATGAAGAAACCCATTTTAACCATGATTTAAAAAAAAAACCCATACTCAGTTAAAAGTTAAAGAAAATTGTTCTGATACTAGAGATGAGTTGGCATCCACCCCTAGCTATCTAGGAGAATGTCACATATGCTAAATGCATATAATTTCTATATAAAGCCTAATAAGATTCTATATATCCACAACAGATAGGGGTGCAATACATCCTATATCATAGATTATTTAGAATACCATTGGTATTAAAATATATATTTATAAAAAACACTAGCATTTTATAGCTGCTTCTAGCAAAGGAAGCAAATTTGCACTTAGTAGTTGCTTGACTTTTAAACTGAAGTATTCTTAAAATATAACATGAAAGAGTAACCATTTCTTATCACTTAGTTTAAGTTTTTGGCACTCTCTATAGCTAATTTGCTTTTCAGAGGAAGTGGCTTATAAAATTAGTTTTTTTTTCTGCCTGTCTGCCTGTCTGCCTGCCTATCTGTCCTTCTAAAATCAGATCTACTAATTGTGATTATATGGACAGCCAGTTGAGTTTTTTTCTATGATTACAAAGTTTTTAAATAATTTTTAAATAAAGAAACTCAACTCAGACCCTATGCATAACTTGGCTCAGTTCACTATGACTGTCCAGTTGATATTGCACTTGTCATTCTTATGCTGTAAAGTATTCAATGTGTAGTACATTTAAAAGAAATAACGTATACTAAATAATAGTATACATTTAAATCTTTTTGAGTATTTTGCCATTTTTTTTAAAAAAAAAAAAAAAAAAAAAAATGTTTAATGGTCAGATAGTCCAATACAAATTAATAATAACCTATATTTGTAAAAAGAATCTCAATTGCACACAAACAATTGATTACTCTCAAAAGAAAAAAGTTTTCATATCATTTTTTTTATTTTAAAAGCACTTATCAAAAAAATTAATTACAATGTCTAAGAAGCATAATACAGAGCAGCATAAAAAACAACCCAGTCGTGGAATTACAGCTGAAAAATAAACTCAAAACACAGCTGATTGCTCACAGAGACATGCAAATATTAATCAATGTGCAGCAAAACAGGCTGCTGATACTAGTAATCATAGATGGAAGCATGCAAATCCTACCTGCCATGCATAAGAGCAGGCTGCTGATACTCTTGCTCATCAGCAGAGGTGCACTGATGCCAGCTTCTGTGCACAGGAGCAGGCTGCAGATACCATTGCCCATCGGTAGGCATATGCAAATCAACAACATATACCTTGGGTGTGAGGACGATTAGACACAGAACTCACATATGACATCATAGTGGGAAAGGTGTTTACTTTAAACACTTAGCATGTTTATGTTTTCTTTCTAAAGGTTTCCTTAGTCTTTTCACGGGGATTGAAATATATTGCCTACTTTATAGTTTATTCTTCTTTACAATGCAGTTCGCTAATCACATAATACCTCTACAAAAAATTATAAAACAGAAAAATTAAAATAAAAAAATAATAATAATAATAATAATATTAATATTCTACTTATTTTAACACATTAGATGCTATTGCGTGATTATAATAACATATACGTTTATACCGCGCGTTACTTCAGCCTCAGAGTGCTATACTTGGCACTTTGCTTTCAAATTTTTTACTCTTTATTTTTATTACATTCTAGTCACTTCTACAGCGTCTAACTGACCAAACTTCTCTATTTTTTTTTGCCTCTATTTGTTGGCTCCTATTTTTTCTTTGCCTTTATTTTATCCTTATTTCAGTGCTTGCGTTTTTGCTGTTGGACTTTTCGACAGACATACGCGTGACAAATTTCAATCACAACATTTCACTATATCTGTATTTTCGCTACACACAAATTGCAGCGAAGATCATTGCATTAGGCGTTAATTAACTAACTAGTAGTGTATGTTGACAATGTCGCAGTTATATGATGGTGAATACTCACATGACGAGCGTGATAGCTTGGATGCTGCCATGCCAGTAACAGTCACATACAGAGAAAGTGCGCGCTCGGCAGAGAAGAAACCTTACAGGCCAGCAATTGGTGATGATAATGCAAAGCCACATATGCCACAGATGCCTATTGCGGAATGCATATCAGCTGGTCGTAGGACGGCCATAGCCGCGGCAATGTATACAACAGAGGGTCAGATCGACCTTATGGTACATCAGCATTTGCAAAATCTTATGACGATGATGTCTGACACCCAGGCACAGCAAGCGGAGCTTCTGGCCGAGCAACGGGTGCAGCGAACGGATGTCAATGGTGCAGATTATCACATTAACAGTTTGCAGCAGAGTTCAATACAGTTGACATGCCAATTGGCCAGGTTACAAGATGGAATGGCATCCATGATGACGGCGTTAACTGCATTGAACACGTGGATGGCAACCTCCATTCATTCAGAATGGAGAAGTCACAAACAAGTGGGGAACACGTCAGCTATACTGTTGTTTGCAATGTCACAGATTAGATCTGCGATCATTACTAACAATGTTGATCGGGCTTCCCCACAGCCCAATCTCTTTATAATAACATTTAGGACAGGTTCCTTGTGGAAACCGTGTTCTTTCTTTTATAATAGTTGTTTCTACAAATATACACTTGTAGTCAGTGACTTGTTGAAAGCGGGAATTAAAACGCTAAGGAAATTGACTATACAAACAGAATAGTCTACAATACGCTATCCCGCTTCAGCATTTGAAACGCCATGTGATTTAAGGCATACCAGGCTGAGGTCCACTGACTTAAATGAATTTTCGGCACCCGCTCAGCCAATAGCAGTTGATCAGATGCCAACCACATATAGAGATGCTGCCCATTCGGAAAGCAGTATACCTTATAGGGCAATAACCTTAATTGATGCAGACTAAATGTGTTAACTATTTGTCTTGGTATTCAAAGTCAAAGAAAAGCTAAAGGAAACAAAAAGTAAAACATCTGATTACTGCCTTTTAGAAAGGCCAATGCCACTGGCAATCCCTCATGTTGCTGTGGTT